>VCCN01002717.1:107224-118416 GCA_006491835.1 Architeuthis dux
TTAGTTTATTTAAAATTTTACAGTTTCTCCCTTTTCTATTTTAAAGTTTTTTAGTTTTTTAATTTGTCGCTTCTCGCTTGGGTACTCAACTGTTCAGTTGCAAGTGTACTTGGTTTTCAAATCCCCTTTTAACCTTTAAATAGTTAATATATGGAATTATAGGTAGAAAAATTCTCGATGAGTAACAAGAGTTTTCTAGATTTTATAGGTAGAAAGATTCCAAAAATACATAGTATACAAAACTGCCATAGCAAGTTTAATCAAACAAATCAAATGCACTTGGGTGAATCCTGTTGAAAACAATGACAAAATTGTCACATTTTAAATCTTTAAAACTAGGAAAGAAAAAATGAAGAGAATTTGGTCAACAACTTCAGAGACACATTTTTGTTTTGTCAAATTCATTTCCTCTCACGTTATGAAACAAACAACTTTTCATCAATTTCGTCTTTTGATCTTCAACTGAAAACTACTAACTGGACGAGGGTTGGTAATTTAACTCAAACAACCCTGATATTAACAGTTGTGTTAATGTGCACTTTTTGGGTTGAAACCTGGTACATACATGATTATGTTTAAGTCAGCAGTGCCCCGTGGTGGATGTTATTGAAGGTTTTTCAAAAAGGTTGGCCAGTTCACATAAACACCCATATCTTTTGAGCTATAAATCATATAAGCATGATTTTGGGGACTAAATATATGGATTTAAAGAGTATTTTTTTTTAAAGTTTAAATCAAATTGGAGTTTTTATGACATCCTTTAGACTTATCATAAAAACTGATTTAAACTTTTAAAAATACTCTTAACAAAAATAATACTGCAAATTAAAGAAAATCAAACTGATTCATGTAGTAATATTCAAATTTTTTTTTTACCTTAAAATGCATTCATTTTTGTCTTCCTTTCGACATATTTATTTAGAAACTATTGTTTGATGAAATAATGAATGAAAATCACTTTTTCAAGTATCTGTCAGCTTTAATATCAAAACTGATTAGCCCTTTCATGTTTCATTAGTTTTATTCAGTACTATGAGGAGTATGTGCCCATTTTTAAACAACATTGTAAAGTAAACATTTTGCTCATAATTTTTCAGGACTGGATGCAAAAAAGTTTTTAAAAACTTTGAGATTATTACCTTCAATCTCACTCTTTTAATTTTAAACTTGCCAAAAAAGGACGATGCAAAGTTAAAGCTTTTCCCTAAAAAAAACAAGTATTTGTTTATCTTGGTAAGCTTGCTGACATTTCAGTAACGTCACCGGTGTCTATGCAAAATGTGTCTGTTTCAATTCTGTCAATTTTGGGGTGCTTAAACCCTACTTCATCTGACTTTGTTTCATGGACCGCTTACCATGCTTCGGTGCTGCAAGATTTTTTATCTCCTACAACAATAGTGCCTCTTTTCCTAGAATGCTCAAATTCAGTCACCATGATACACCATACAATGAATGTTGTTAAGGCTACAACTGTTCCAGTATTGGTAATGGACCAACCACTATTCACTATAGCCAAAACTATACTATGGAACTTCCCTGCTACACATGGAGAAGATACATATGTAATAATGTTTGGTGGATTACACATTGAAATTGCAGCTCTTAAGCTCATAAGTAGCAGTTGTCCAACTGCTATCTCCAGTGCTGGTATTGCTACAGGTGGAGTAGCTGATTCTCTGTTGAAGGTCACGCATGTAAGCCAAGTGACAGCTGCTGCTCTCTTTATACTCCAGCATCATGCATATGACATACACCACCACTGTCTCAGATGAAGATTGGATTTTGCAGCCTGGAAGGAAAAAATGTCAGCTGAACCACAGTTCCAATACTGGGCACTTGTTCTTAAATTCCAGATTTGCATTCTTCAGATTATCGAAGCAATCAGGAAGGGAGATTTTCCTCTGTACTTGGAATCACTTGTTTTATTCATTCCATGGGCGTTTAGCTTGGACCTTATCAACTATGTACGGAGGATTCACCAAAAATTCGTTTCAGGTCATTGGCCTGGCAGATAATCCAAGTGCTCTATGGCATTGAATGGTAGCAGGGCTGAAACATCAAGACAGCCCCATTAATGATTTGACAAAACATCATGAGCAAACCATGTCAGCTCAAACTAACTTTGCCCAGTAAGTGAAATCTCTTGTGGATACATTTGAAGAAATGGCAAACACATTCAAGGAAGACAGTGATGATCTGCTAACAGTGTATACCAAGATCTTTATGGACTCCACAGGACAGTAGAAAATGTATACAAACTGGGAAAACAGCAATATGAGAAATTTGTCAAAGAGATTTGTTGATAGAACAAAAGCAATTACAGATCCAATCAAGAAGAACAAACTCCAGTTGTATTCCACAAAACAGTCCTTAGAAACAGAAGTCTGTGGTGGCAAGACTTGCACATTGTTTTCCAGATTGTATATTGAATTCTAAACCAGGGAAGGAAATCTTGAAAACTTCAAGCCTGAAAACCAGCCATGGCCGCCAGCATTTGCCAACACTGTGACATAAGATCTGGCAATAAAGATCTACTTACACTACAGTAGGTACTTGAATCTTTGGCAGAACCACCAGAATCAATCCCACAAGTGACTGCACTAGTTTTGTATGGTGTAGTCATGGTTCAAATGTTGTCACCAGGAACCTCCAAGACTTGATGATTACACCAAGACTGTGTTCCAACCATATATCCAACATCACCATAATCTTGAAAGTTTACAACCCAAACAGCCTGAAGAGAGGGAAAGGGATTAAGGAGGAGAATTGATCTTTCATCAAATGTGCCAACTAACTGGCAAAGCTTGCTTTGTGTCATTGAGAACAAAAAAAGCTTTTGCACAAAAGAGATTACAAGCACTGATTTCCAAGGCAAAGAGGTTTACAGCACTCATGATGATCAGTACTTTCATCACCAGAGATGGCAAAAATCTTATTGAACCTTGCTCACATGAGGAAGCAGACACAAGGAGAGTACTGCATCTTTTGGATGTTGAAGCTGAAGGACATAAATATATTGTGGGAGAACATCAGATACAGATGTTGTGGTACACAGTGTCAAACCTGTATAATATTCCAGCAAATGAAATATAAATATCATTTGGAACGGGGAAGCATCACAAATACATATCATCACATGAAATTGCTGCTGGATTGGGTCCATCAAAAGGTCCAGCATTAGCAATGGTTCATTCATTTACTGGGAGTGATACCACCTCCTTCTTTGCAGAGATTGGCAAATGCAGAGCATGGGGAACATGGACTGTATTTCCAGATGTCACTGATGCAAGTATCCCTGACAATATATTTGATTTGATGGAGGAATATGTTGCTCTTATGTATGACAAGACATGTGGATTGTCCGAGGTAAATGAGGAAAGATTGCATCTCTTTGAGTCTTTGCAAGAAAATCCAGAGCTTTAAAGAATATTCCACCAACACAATCAGCTCTTCAACAGCATGTGCTTAGAGCAGTCTACCGAGGTCATGTAGGGGGGCAAGTCCTGCAGGTGGAGCCCAGACTTCCAAGTCCTGCAGACTGGGGCTGGACTGAAAAGGATAGCTCATGGAAACCAAAGTGGACAAGCTGAAAAGGCATGCTATGAGCTGATACATTGCAGCTGCAAAAAAAGTATTACAAGTCCAGTCTCCAGTGCACAGTTCACTGCTACTGTGAAGGCAGCTGTTTCCAAGACTAACTGCATGTGCATACTAAAGAATATGTTAATTGCCTTTTGAACTTATGATATACTAGCTGGGATACACAGCGTTGCCCAGGGGAAACTTCACATGCACCCCTAACATAGGACCTGTACCCCCTTGTTGGGCCTACACATACACACAAAACTTTGAATATTACAACACAGAAAGGTGAATTATAATTTTTCAAAATTAATTAGCCCCCCCCCCCCCGTTGGGTTTGCGTACACAAAAAACATCAAATATAACATTCCCTTAGATTTTAAAAACTTTTAAAAATGATTTGTCTCCCTTAGATTTGAAGATTCCAGAATTAACATTACCCTAAATTGACTGTTAGAGGTCACCAGAGGTCAATGCCACCTATCATATGTTCATCCTTGAATCAAGCTACCCTTGTATATAAATTTGCAGCCCATGGGGGTGCAGGCGTCTCCCTTAGATTTGAAAAAGCCAAAATTAAGCTACCCTAAATTGAGCTGAAGTCAGTGTCACCTATCCTATGTCCATCCTGGGGTCAGGTTACCCATATACACAAATGTGCCATCTGTAGCGTGCAATGTCTGTTAGATTTGAAAATGGCAAAATTGACCTTTAACGGTCACTAGAGTTCATCACCACCTATTCTCCACAAATTTGCAGCCCATAGGGTGTAGTCGTCCATGTTAGATTAAAAAATGGCAAAATTGACCTGACCCTAAAATGACTTTTAGAGGTCATCGTCACCTATCTTATCTTCATCCTGGGTTCAATTTATCCGTATACACAAATTTGCAGCCCATAGGATACAACCGTTTAGGAGTCTATAAAACATAAAGTTACATAGTTACATACATAGAAACAAGTATTCATCACCTTTGTAGTATTACAGTGAACCCTCGTTAAAATTGACCCCATTACGCTGGATATCAGATAAAACGGACAATCTGAGTGCAGGGTTGCCAGATTAGTTTCCTCAAAATCGGGCTCACCTGAAACCTATTATCAACTTTTACACAAGATTAAATTATGCACAATCCACATAACTGCACAGTATTGTAAATTCAAAGGATTATTATTGACTGTTAATATCATGTTGTTTCACAAATCCTGCATCCGGACTTTGTCAATCTCGCTCTCCTTCAGTCATCATAATCGGAAACTTTCGTTCACAGAATCACCCAATTTAAAAAAAAAATTTTTAAACAGACAATTTATTTTTTTAGAAATTGAAAAACTAAAATGAAAATTAAGTGCAGGAATTATTTTTTGCACTTTCCAGGAAAATTCTGGCTATTTTGCTACTAATGTGTTCTTGCAGTTGCAGATTGTCGTTTTTGTAATTTGAATTTATCAACCTGTCTTTGAGACAAATATAACTAGAAAGCATCCAGAAAGCGCATACCTCTGCCAATGTCATTGTCAGGGTGAGTAATTGTATAGATCCACTCCAAAATTTAATCAGTTCTTCCGCTACGGAAGAACTGATTAAATTTTGGAGTGGATCTATACAATTACTTCACAAAATTTTATTGAAAATCATTGAGAACTTTGGGAGATATTGTGTGGACAGTCCTGAGCATATACTGTATTGAAAAAAAATATCTCTCAATCCAAAATTCCTGGATCCACCCCAATTTTAACCACCTCTTCCTTACCACCTTGCCCACCCTTCCACAACATTTCAGTGAAATCCAATCATTACTTTTGGAGATATCATGTAGACAGACGTGACAAAATATCTCTTTTCAACTTTGTAAATTATCCTAAATTATAGGTTTCTGAAGGATGCTTTTTATACAGAGCTTTTGGTTTTAGAAATATATTAATTTGTTTGGCCTTAAATCAATCAATTTTGGATGTCCAATTTATTTAACTTTTAATCGGACATACAGGGCTAAAAACAGACACTCTGTGTCCGAAATCGAATGCATCTGGCAACCCTGGTTAAGAGTGACCAACCATGTTGGCTATAGGGGACAGTGTTTGCTTCTGGAAGTGTCCGCTAGATTAGTAACTGAATCACTTCAAAATTACTGCTATTTAGGGATTTTCTGAGAAATCAGGTCTTAATTAATTAGACCTTGTACAGTTTATATACTTTCCAATATCGTATACATATATAGTATTAATCCCTACCATCGGTTAACTCGGACAATTGGCTAAAACGGACACCCTTCCCCCCTATTAGTTTGTTTTAGCAAGGGTTCACTGTAAATAAATTTCTTAGATCAAGGAATTAGAGAAAGATTAGGTTATTTTTAAGAATAAGTTTTAAAAATATGATACCAGCAAAATTTGAACCATAAACTCATTAAGGATAAAAATTCAAGAATAATAAATAATTATCAATGTTTATTGAACATTGAAATAAATACTGTCTGTAGTTTTGAGAAGGGTCATTAAAATTCAAAGTGTTTTTCAGACGACAGAACTCCTTCTTGTTGTTTGTGTTGTTAACACAACATTTTGTCCGATCCATTCTACAGCCTTCTTCAGATGTACTATCCGAATGTGATGATAGTAAACAGATTTTTCTCTCCAATGTTATCAACACTTATAACGTAAGATTTGGGTGTTTTCCTTCCCTTTCCTTGTTAGGCCTGGAAAGGAAAACAACCAAATACTACGTTATAAGTGGACAGAAAAATTTCTGTTTACGACCATCATATTCGGAAAGTACACCTGTAGAATGGATTGGCCAAAACATTGGAGTTCAATCGTCCAAAAAAACTCTTTGAATTGAAATAAATGATTATTTTATTATGTCTCTCTTCCTTTTACTTTAGGTCCCAGCCATCCTATGAAACCTCATAGGATAGCATTGACACATTGTCTGGTTCTTAATTATGGGCTTTATAAAAAGATGAAGGTAAGCATCAATCCTAATATTTAATTCACACTTTTTTTCTTTTTTTTTTTCATGCAGTTAAAGTTTTGAAGTTTATTATAAGATTATCTATATAGGTTTTTTTTAATATTAAGAAAAAGCTGTTAATTCTATGCCTTTTTCTGAGCAAGTTAAAATTTAATGCAAGCTAATTTTTTAAAAATATGGAAATCAAGGAAAAGGTAGTTATGATGCACAATAAGTAACTGAGATTTTATGATGAGTTATTACTTTTTGTTACTTTATTACACTTTGCAGTATTTCAGCCTGTTTATTTTCTAGCTTTCTTCAGCTGAAATTTTGTCTGTTGCACTTTTTTGTTGTCCACTAGTTGCATTCCATTGTGGAATGTTGCAGACGGTTACTATGACTGACAAAGAATCCTACTGGAAAATACAGAAACCAAATCTGCACAATGACAAAGATTTTCATGGTAGAAATTAATACTGTCATAAATTTAAAAAAATGTTTTAAAAAATCCCAAATCCACAGAACTTAAGAAAAATTCAAGAGGATGTAGTCCAGAAAATTACAGCTTGTCTGTAACATCTCGCAATTCAACATAGTGGCTAACAGATCTACAGCAAGCAGTCTACATAGGACAAAATTTCATCTGAAGGAGATGAAGCTGTTGAAATGTGTTAGAAAAAAAAGATAAGGATAGTCCACAAAATAAAATAATTGAATATGATCATACTATATATTAAGAGAAGTATTATATATCTTAAAGTTACTCACTGCTACATACATTATTACTATGATTAACCAATAATTAACTGAAACACTAGTTAGAAAAACAATTTAAAAACCAAGTAAAATTTTTGGGAAACAAATTATTTAATTAATACCTCAAAGTAAAGCAGTTGCATAAAATCAAAACTTACTGAAAGCACTTGTGTGCACCATCTTGTTTATCTTACAATATCTGATCCATTATATAAACCAGTCCACTTTTACATGCATAATCTTTTTTCCATATATATTATTCCCAATATGCTTATGCTTGGCTATTTAAAAATATCAGTCTTAACTTTACCCTTATTTTGTTTTTGTAAATTTGCTTCAAAACCATATTAATTGAAATCATGTTTTCTGCACTTTTTGTTAATTTATGGCCCCCTTTTTTCAATTTATTTTGTATTTAATGCAAGCTAAATTACCTCCATACTAGCATTTCTTTCATGCTTTCATTTTGGTTTGTTTTTATTTAAGGTGTATCGACCTTATCGAGCATCAGCTCATGACATGTGTAGATTTCACTCAGAGGAATACATCAGTTTCTTACAGAATGTTACTCCACAGAATGTCCAAAATTTTACAAAAAGCCTTAGTGCTTACAATGTGGGTGATGATTGGTAAGATAATGGTTATATTCTTTGCTGTATTGATTTGTTTTGCAGTGTTGTGGTTTTTTAATATATACTATAACTATTATTCAGCATTGAAATAATTTTAAACTCTTATGATGAATGCAGTCACTTGAAAGCACAAAGAGATCAAATAGAAGTCATTCACTTGCAAATGGATTAGTAATGCTGAAAAATATCAATGAAGAGCATTTGGGTGTATAGAACCTAGAAATATCAATTTGAATGGTTTGCATAACATTACATGTAATTATCATCCTGTGAAAATAATAAATTCCTGTAAAAATAGGTCATTCCTTCAAATATATGGCCTTTAACTTTAAAATACATTTACATTTATATGTATTAATTACAGTTGTGTGTTAAAAATTGTAGTCAGATTTTGTAACATAGTTTAATTAGTTGGAATGTTTTTCATCATCACAATTGTTATTCAATTTATTTGCAATTGGACAATTGTAAAATCATGTAAATTCTTCAAATTTTTTCTTTCAGCCTTGATTTGTATGAAGAAATTACTATTTAATTAGGATAATTCTAGTTATTATTGAATAATGCTAAAAAACTTTAGCATTGCAAAAAGTTTCATTGTCATTTTTTCCAAAACTTTTTCCAACATCAGTTTTTAACTTCTACAGAATATATTTAACATTACTCTCTTAAAGGCTGCTTTCTCCAACCATTAATTTTGATGTCAAGTCACTTCCTTTGTATCGAATTAATATAATAATTATTTGCAAATAAATGAGAGAAACTATTCTATAATTAATCTTTTTCCCCCCAAATTCCTTGTCTCTTTTGACCCCTAAAAGGTTAAAAAGAAAAAGTTTACACTCAATTTTGACCCCCTAATAAAAGCTTCCCCTCAATTTTGACCTGTAAAAGGGGAAAAATTACCTCACTTTTGACCCCTGAAAATGAAAAAAAAGTTCCCCTTCACTTTTGACTACTAAAAGAGTAAAAAAATATTCCTTTTACTTTTGAAAGTGAAAAAAAATTAAAATAATTTACCCTTCATTTTGACCTCTAAAAAGGAAAAAACTGTTCCCCTCACTTTTGACCCAAAATTTCAAAACAAAATATGAAGTCAGGCCAAAAAAATTTTTTTTAAAAGTGTGATCTGAATATAATTGGTAGGTAAAAAAAAAAAAAACAACTTCCCAAAAGTTTGAACAGAATCTTTTATTCTGATATATCATAAAATTCTCTAATCAAGTCAAAATCTTCTATTTCAGAGAACACAAAATAAGGGTCTAGTTTCACATTCAAGTTATATCATAACTTGAACACCCCCTCCTAAAACATAAAGTAACTGTTGAAAATTACCAGGATTTGTTTTATTCTTCAAGTTAGAGCATTTGGAGTGTGTAGCACTAAAAAAAATTCTGCCTACTGTGTGTTGTTTTTGCTGGGTTGTGGTGACACACATACAAACAGAAAAACTATTTTGATTATACTAATATTCTCTGTTTAAGTCTAAATCATTACGTGCCTAGCATGTAGATGCTTGCACATTTTTCATTCATGTGATTTTTGTATTAAATATTTTCTTTGTCAGTCTTTAAAAGATTGCTCCATGAATTTAAAATGCAATCAATTTATCAACCATTTTCATATATTGCTTTAATTTTCAGTCCAGTGTTTGATGGACTATTTGATTTCTGTTCAATGTACACTGGGGCGTCATTAGAAGCAGCAGTCAAATTAAACAACAATGTAAGTAAAATATTTTGGTTTTCCTTGCTTTTAAAGAATTTTCATAGTTAGTATTATTAAAACTAGATTAACTTTTCATTTTGCTGATTTTAACATCTTAATTTCACTTTGTGGTGCTGATATAATGATTGTCACTTATTTTGCTCAATTTGATGCTCGGACCAGAGTTAATCTAGCTAGAAGGAGACCTCTTAGAATCTGTCCAGCAAACAAATCAGAATTCTACTCCTATCATATTTTCAGAAAAAATTGTCAAAGTGGGCTCAAAATTTCATTGGTATTTCCAGGAAGCCATTTTTAGGTAATTATAACTCGGGACCTGGCCCACCTCATGCTCTGTCTGGCAAGGAAGAAAGTAATATCAATATATATTTTTTATTCTTAATTCAGATTTTTTTCTTTATTTTTTCTTAATTCCTATATTCTTTAATATTCTTAATTTTTTAACTCCTTATTCCAGCTCTCTCTAAAAATTATAGATACTTTCCTAATAAACAAATTTAATTCAACCTCATCTTAATAGCACACACTTAAGATAAATATACCCAAAGCATAACATATCCCTGCTACCCTCTCTCATAAACTACATTCAAATATCAAGCATCCCCCAGGGGAGATCTAAAATTTAAACCATGGTATGTTGTGACCAACCAAGAGAATACATCTCTCAAACAAATACATTATATTTTCTATAGTTTTGAGAAGGGTCATTAATATTCAAATGGTTCTTCGGACAATTGAACTCCTTCTTGTTACTCATGGTGAGCTTCGATGTGGTGAATCTGTACAGCATGGTCCTCACCGAGAGGCCCTACTCATATTATGAGACAGGTTGGAAGGTGACAGTGAACTGGAGGAACAAACCAGTATACCTGTTGACAACTTAATAGAGTAGTTAACTCTGCGTGGGTACCACACATTTTCAAGTCGGTCCTGACATTTTCCAACAAGATGACAGCTTGGCTATGGGCTCAATTTCTCCGATTATTACCAATATCTACATGGCATATGGCTCAGATATGTGGATGATACTTTCCTACTGTGGCCCCACCATACTGACATACAAGTCTTCCTCGACCACGTGAATTCAATTAGACCTTCCATACAGTTCACGATGGAAAAAGAACACAACAACATGGACGTTCTGGTCACATGTACGGGGAATGACATGAGCACATCTGTCTACAGAAAACCCACACAACTGGTCTCTACCTCCATTTTAAATCCAATCACCCTGTAAAAAAGGGACACATTAACTGTTTAAACGTCCATCAGCAGCGCTCCATATTTGGAAGAACCAGAATAGTCACACATCAAACAAGCTCTTGAAAGAAATGTATACCCGCCACCATTCTATGACCAGGAAAGGAACAGCCATTTCTACTGCTGCTGCTACGAACATTCTCTCACCCAAACCCCCCCTTCCTATGATTCTCTTACCATACCAAAGAGGGATTGGTGAACGCCTTCAAAAGGTATGTACACAATTCAACATTAAGGTCATTTTCAAACGTTCACACACACTCTGATGTCTGCTAAGT
>VCCN01002723.1:67483-77924 GCA_006491835.1 Architeuthis dux
TCTTAGCGTTACCCCTAGCATTGCTATTTCCATGGCTCTATGGGCTATTCTAAGTTGTTTTTAAGATCGTTTGTTTAATTTCCAGGTTTCGCATCCATAAGTCATGGCTGGTATTATGCAGCCGTTATATACTTTTCGTTTTAGGCACATTGACAAGGAGCTCCTCAGAATGTCTCTATTCATACCAAATGCTTTCCAATCTATCGTTATGCGTCGTTTTATTTCTCAGTCATGGTCTTTCACTAGCTTTATTACCTGACCTAGGTAGATGTATTCATCTACCTCTTCTAGTATCTCGCCTTCTATATTTTGTATATAATAATTATATATGCAATATCGATCACATTTTATGTGTAATAATTATATATGTAATTGAAAAATCTGAATGCACGAAATAAGGGATCAATTTAACATAAACTTGCATTGAAAATTGAACCCCCCCTAAAAACCTATTTAGATGGGAATTTTCAGAAAACAATAAAACCTTTGTTTCCATACATAATAAGGAATACATGTTGAAATTTTAAGCCCTCTAGCTCCATTTGTGCAGCCTGTACACGTGATACATAGCCAGCCAGCCAGCCAGCCAGCCAGACCCACTTGGTGATGTTGACAGTTTTGGTTGACGGTTTCTAATTGTACTTTAAATAATATTTTTAGCTGATGACAGGAATGGATGCAGCTCCACCCCGATCAAAAATATGTTTAGCAAGCGTGAAGAAGTTCATGCCTAATGCCATAAGCCGACTTTATGTCGATAATTACTTCCCAGCATCGGCAAAAGAGAAGGTCAGTTTTATTTTTATCTATTATTATTTTTATTTATTAGATGGATTTTGACTACTATTTGGCTACTATTTGACTACTGTTTGACTACTATTCGGCTACTATTGGCTACTATTGGCTACTATTGGCTACTATTTGGCTACTATTCGACTACTTTTTGACTACTATTTGGCTACTATTGGCTTCTATTTGACTACTTTCTGACTACTATGTGGCTACTAACTGGCTACTATTTGACTACTTTTTGACTACATTTTGACTACTATTTGACTACTTTAATGACAATCAAAGAGTTTTTCGGACGATTGAACTCCTTATTGTTTATGTTGTTAACACGACGTTTCGGCCGATCCATTCTACGGCTTTCTTCCGGTGTACTATCCAAATGTAATGGTGGTAAACAGACAATTTTTTCACTCTAATGGTAGCAACTCTTATAACATAGGTTTCGGGTATTTTCCTTTCCTTTCCTTGAGAGGCCTGGATTTCCATACCTTGTCCCGAAACGTTGTGTTAACAACTCAATCAACAAGAAGGAGTTCAATCGTCCGAAATACTCTTTGGATGAAAATAACCCTTCTCAAAACTATAGACAGTATGTTTTAAGTACGTTTTTAAAAGTAGCTGCATTACTGTAATTTGTTCATGGCATTATTCTGTTCATAAGCGCAAACTTATCTTGTGTGTTGCTGAAATTATCAATTTACGACCGGAGTATTTTATTAAAGTTCCTTTCTTAATAAATTTAATTCTGAGGATGAACATTGTTTTCATACCGCCATTGAAGTTCCACTATAAGCCTCCACAATTATATAATAAAAAAAGGTGGTGATCGCCTCGCCAATGGGTATCAAACCAATCCAGTAGACCATTACTGTTGTGTAATGAGTTCAGTTCTCACTCGATGCTCCACACTGATGGCCTTGTGTCAGACTAAGATAAGCTTAGTAAGTAACTATATTTCAATTATTCACCCCTTGTTATATTATAGTCACTTAAAGTGTTAGTTTACCATTACCAACTAAGTTGGAAGAGGTATGTGTATTCACTCGTGTATGTATGTTTGTTAACAAATGTCTCCAAAGGTTCTTCATGGATTTCAATGAAACTTTTCTGCAAGGAAGAATTGGTTAAAATTCTGGGTGGAACCAGGAATTTTTTCGTCTGGGAGTTATTTTTTCCATATAATACAATAATCCGAAAATTGAAAAATCGAAACTTACAGTTACCTCTGTAGCTATATATGAACTGATTTTCATTCAGTTTTTAGTTAGTTTATGGTGTTGGCGGAGGTATGCACTCTCTGATTTTCAGTTTGTAAACTTTTGACAATTTGACCAAGAGATGAAGACAATGATGTCAGAGGAAAAATTCTTCCTATTAACAGGCTGTAAAATTGATATCGGGTTTGCAGAAAGCTATGGAACAAATGTTTAAGGAATCAACATGGATGGACGATGAAACTCGTGCTGCCGCCATTAAGAAGGTAAGAAACACTTTTCTACAAAAGTCAAGATTTACAATAGCTTTTATTTCTGCACGCAAGGTAGTTATTGGAGAGTGGTTTCTCGAAGTTCTCACTCACCCACTTTCTTTTTTCGTCAACCATCGTGGCAATTTGATATATGTTTATAATAAGATGGTATTGTTAGAAAGTTGTCCTATTATAATTCACCAAATGTCTGTCCATCTGTCTGTGACAGCATAACTCAGGAACTACACAACACATCTCCATACACTTTTCTGTGTGTACTAATGGGACCTCTGGATATGTTTTTTAGCAAGTTATTTTAATAAATTAAAAAACAAAATATTGTAGCTAGAGGTATTGAATTATAGTACCCCTAAAATTATTGATTTAATGGCATATAAAGGGCATGGATATGTGGCCTCGTAAATACCTGTAAGGTGAAGGGATATATGTCCTTGTAAATATCTATAACATGCATGGAGATATGGTCTTGTGAATACCTATAAGGTACACAGATATATGTTCACGTAAATACCTGAAATGCATATAGGGTTTTGTAAATTCATATAATGTACATAGATACTGTGAACAACAAAACTTTAAACTCAAGTTAAAAAGGTTGTATAAATTCATTATTATCTAGAATAATCCATTACCGTTTTAGATTTTTGGGGTTGGCCATTTAAAAAGCACTGTCCAATAGTAAACAGTTGAGCAATTTTAATCATTGGAAATTTGCATTGCAATTAAACTTTAAAATCGTTGACAATTGATGTGATATAAGGTGTTCAAAATCCAATTTATCAGTTACTGTTGTTGTTAAAAACGGTGTCAAGTCGACACAGTATTGGAAAGAGGCCAAAGCTGTCCGATTTCGAACGTGGTAGGATTTCTGAACTTCGGAATAAGTGACTATCACAACGTGCAATAGCTGAACAAATTCATCGAAGTCAGACAGTTGTCGAAAACTATTTGCGTGATCCAGATAATTATGGAGCCAAGAACAGACGACCAATAAAGAAGTTGAGATTCAGGCACAGAAAAAGATTGCAGCGTCCTGCTCTGAAAATGATTCACAAACAACGCAGGCTGGAATTTGCAACATTGATATTTTAATTTACCTATTTTGCCTCAGACAGCTTAATGGAAAGTATTTGAAGGCTGCAAACCCCTTATCTAGAGCTGTGACAAATTGTTTCATAAGGCCTGATTTTATGTGCAGTGATATGGCATCAACATCTTCCGGGGATCAACCAGTGGCTCCCACGTGACGTTGTTCATCCCCACGTAGAATTCGGGCGGATGTGGCCAGTGCCGCCTTTGGTAGTGTGTCAAGGTGTCCCCGTTGTCCCAGAGGCAAAGATAACAGGGAGACTTGGTAAAACCACCTTGGAGACCCATCAGGAATGCCACCTTTATGAAGTCTCCGATCACTTCCCATCCATACTCACCATACTCCAAGGCGTCTGGCAAGGTCTTGACACTGTTGTATTCTAGGTGAAATGAGGAGCCCATAATTTGTCTTGATCCCCAATAGGCATGCCTCGCAGATGCTACCACGCAGGCAAAAATCAAAGCCATTGCCTTCGTCGGGCCACAGATAAAGAAGATCCTGGAGTGCAAGGAATTCACAAGAATCTCACTAAGAAAGAGACATCAGCGTTTTAAATGGGCAAATCAACCGAAAAAAACAAACTGACCGTATATTAAAATGTGGTGAACGTTTATTAAAAGATTGTCTAGAATAATCGCAATACGCTAGAAAATACGCAATCGTAATACGCTAAAAAGATTTCTTATTTATCTTTTCAGGTGAAAAATATCCTTCCTTTTATTGGTTACGATAAGGCCATAAAAGATAACGCGGAACTCGACAAACGTTACGAAACCGTAAGTAAAAGAAAAATAGATTCAAATTAAAAAAAAAATGTATTTACAGTCGTACATGCGTTAGATCCTGAGTCCTTAATTCGATCGGTCCTTCAGCTTGTGGTAAACGCCATCCCCAAATTCTGTTGCTATTTCAACTGCAGCTGGTGATTGCACTTCTAGTTTTACATTCAGAGTTGGCCTTCTTCTAAAGTGGTTGCAAACCAAGGCTAGCATGCCCAGTCTGCCCTAAACAAATTTAGTGATGGGAAAACCAAAGAATTGGACTCTAAAATAGATTTTTCCATATGAAATATTGGGTTTCATTACTCTCTTCGTATTAATAAAATTAAGTATAATTCGTAATTTTCTTTTACCAGGATATAAGCAAAAGGATTTCCCTTAAGCGGCTTTGATTACTGCTGTAGTAAAAATACTTCTTTCTAGTACAAAATTATTTTCTTTTAAAATCAACCAAATGGATTTTGTATCAATACAGGTAAATACAGAAGAAATAATGAAAGATTAATAAATAAACATGAAGTTCATTAAGCCTTCCAACCTGGTGAGATATGGTCAGCCAAACACGGGTGTTTGTTTACAACCGAGTCGGATTGTATGCTTCAAAATTAGCGATATGCTCGAATTTCATGAGTAAAAATGCCTCCAGAATAAATACGGCATAGAGGGGTTAACTTGTGTAGATAGCACACACATTGTATTTAAATTTGAGTTTCCTTAAAACTGGTAAAGTTTAGAAATAAATTCAGTCTGGAAAGGATCAAGTAGCCTGCCTCGTGGTTGAAATAGTTGCGTATTTCCCTCTGGTGCTGATGGTTGGTTTCGAACCCATGTAAAAGCTAAGATTTCCAATCTTGATTTTGTAGACAGAAACAAATACATTTAACTAGCATTCCAAAGGAAAGTATGAATCACCGCCACCCATATATGCTGCGTTGGGGGTGACCAATTAAAAAGCTGTAATCACTAAACAATGTCTGAATTTTCAAAAAAAAAACAAGCGGGCTCACACCAGTTACCAATTTAGCATAAGCTTACATTGAAAATTGGACCCCCCCCCACTAAAACACTATTTGGGGGGGGGGGGTATTTAAAAAAACAACCCAATTTCCCTACTCATTGAGGGGAGTGTGTGTACAATATTTCAAGTTGCTACTATGAACGGTTAGGGCTGGACGAAGTGCAGCTACATAGATAGATAAAATTGACCCTCCCCCCTCTAAAACCCCAATTTGGGGAGGAAGTTTCTACTGAACGGTTACGGCTGGGCGAAGTCCGGATACATAGATAGATATATAGATACATAGATACATATAAATGTGTGAACCAAAACCTTTGGTAGCGGTGATTAATATTTCATGGTTGTTGATACTGAAAAATAGTTCCTAATGGTTGAACGCAATACGTGACGCAAGATTGCAAACATAACCTTTTAACTACTTTGCAGCTAAGTTTATGTTTGCTCGGATAGTATAATGGTTAGCACGTCTGCCTCACACTCAGAAAACTCTTTGTCTTGGCAAATTCCCCTGAAGCTAATTGAATACACTCTAAGCTGTGTGATTAGGATGGAAGTCTTCATTCGCTGTACTCGCATCCTGCCAAGGTGGTCATAAAAACTTCGACAGAAGTCTTTATGCAACAGAAATCTGTTAAGGGTGTGCTAAAGTGCCCCACCCATACCATACAAAAGACTTTTAAAATGGTACTCAGCACAAGATCGCTGAAGTTAAGCAACATCGACCATGGTCGGTACCTAGATAGGTGATTGAGTAATACCAGATGCCGTAAACAGAACGAAGCTTCGACAGGCCTGGCAAGCCGGAAGTGGGTCTGTTCCTAACCCCACGACACCCTCGATTAGAGTATAAGGCCGAGTCGTCGGCTGCTGCTGCTGCTGATAGCGGTGAATTTTAAAAGCTAAAACACTAACCCTAACCACACTAACCCTTACGCTAAAAACACTAACCCTAACTTACCCTTTTAAAACAAACTGAAAAAAACCCCAAAACTCTAGTTCAAGAACAATATGAAATTTTCCGATATCGCCATCAGCAGCAGCGGAGGACTTCGGTCGATTCCGCTATCAAAACAGCTGAAGCGGCGGCCATATGGAAAATGTAATGATAGCCGGTGACTATCGGGATGATGCACTGGTTGTGGGATCTCCTCTGTCGAAAACTTGCCAACCTAGGGTGATTCTTCGCTTGATTTCTTCTTTTAGGGATTCCATGATGATTAATAACATTCGTAAATAAATAATCACGTACTATCAAATAAAATCAAATGGAAGAAAGATGTGGATTGAGAGAGAGAGAGAGAGAGAGAGAGAGAGAGAGAGAGAGAGGGGGGAGAGAGAGAGAGAGAGAGATGCCGTTTAGACATAACTGCATTATAAGGGATGTAACGCCATTGACTTAATAAACTAAAATCTAGGGGAGACCACTTTTTGGTCCCCACTTGAATTTCATTTTGAAATAATAAAAAGTAATTATATCCCGCTTTTGACACTCACGCTTAAAATCCCAAGGGAACATCTTTTCTCTTTTAAGATAATAGATTCAAACGAAATCCTCTTCTTTGTCTTAATATTCGTTGCTATTATTTACTGTGCTGAATATAACCAATAGGAGAGAGCGGGGCTAGTTGTTACGATTTTACTATTTTTTTCTTAAAAAACTACAAAATGTAACTTAAAGAAATGGTAACTTAAAGAACTGTCTACTGTGAGAAGGTCATTATGTTTATTTTCATAAACACCAAACTGAAAAATGATACATTGCTTCATTCTCGAGATATAACAGAAATTATCGTTCAAGATAACTGTATACAACTTGCCCTATAAGTGTTGTTACATGTAATGGGGTAAGTTGTTACTAATAAAAAGATAACGAATTCCTTAAGAGACTACCTACTTAGGGCTACTTACAATTTAACTATTTTTGCCACCCATTCAGAAGCTTCACAAAATAATTTAAAAACAATTTTTCTGTTAAAAGTTTATAATGCTTATCATAAACATTGGACAAAAAAAAAAGAAAAAAAGCTTCTCTCATTCACAAAGATGGCATAAAGAGTCTTCCCCATCTGTACATTCGTCAAACTGCACCCATTTCTATCCTGGGGAAGAGTTTGACAGGTTTTCACCGCATGGAGGACACCAACAATCTTTTGTAGCCTTGCTCTTTCTCCCATTTCCAGCAGACTTCTGAAACTGTTCAGTGTCCAGGTTCTTTTGGCAGGTTTTGCTCTTTTTTCTAGGAACTCTTGTAATTTCATCTTCTTCTCGGGTGTGTCTGTTAGTATAACTGTGTGTCATTTTTTGTTGCGTCTTTCTTGGATTAGCCTTTCTAAACGGTTACAATGCCTCGGGGGTTTCGATTACGCCTGTTGCTTTTTGTCAAATCATATTTTATGTTGTAACAACTAGCTCCGACCCGACCATTTTATTTCCTGACGTAACTTAGGCCATAAAATCGAATTCTTGGAAAACAAAGTCTACACACAAACCAAGCATAAGGGCAGCCGTTTCAGATAGCCAAGCGGGTTCTATTGAGCTGTGGTTTCTACAAAGTCTATAAAAAGATTTTGTAGAGGCCAGAGAAGTCCAAAATCGTGTTTTTTTGTTTAGTTTTGGAGAGCGTTGTCGGAGTGGCTCCCATCCTCTCACAATATGGTCGATGTTGACGCCTACCCAGATCACGAGAAGCTGAGCGCCATCTGTCATCACTTATTGAAACTAATGACAGTATATCAACTTGCCCCTGTATACAACTAGCCCCCTCTCACCTACATCAATTTACGTTCAAATCAAATCTCATATTGCATATCGCCGGGGTACCATGTGTGGGCATTCATGGCATTTTTCGAAGCAAAAGGGATTACTTGACGGTTATCATTTCCTTTCCGAGTAGCATGCGACAGGTTGTACTGTGTTAAATGGTACCAACAGCAGGGGGGTAATTCCTGACCTGCCCTATTGGGAGAGTTGGATTCATGCTTTTCACAATGGCATTAGTGTGAAGTGAAAACCGGATTTGAACTCGGTTCAAATTTTCCATGTTCTGCAACTCCGTTATTCAATAAGGTAAAATTAAACAACAGCGAAAAAAATCTTAATAGTGATTTTAAAAGTGGTTTTCTATCCTGATATGTGAACTAATGTAATAAATACATGTCAATACATTTAAAATAATAAAAATACACAAATTTAGACTATGAGTAAATAAACATGAAGTATAATATGGAAAGAAAAAATACAAAGATGAACAAGAATGCGATTACGAATACGCAGAACACGAATAAGAAAACAAATAGAAGTATAAGGAATATATTTTCTAGTTTTGAGAAGGGTCATTAACATTCAAATAGTTTTTCGGACGATTGAACTCCTTCTTGTTGTTTGTGTTGTTAACACGACATTTTGGCAGATCCAATCTTCGACCTTCCTCAGGTGTAATATCTGAAAGCCACATCGGCGAAACAGGCTGCCCCCTCTAAGTCACGCTTGAGCATTACAGAAAAGCCATAATCAAGCGAGATAGAAAAATCTGGAATTGGAGAAAGGCGATCACTTTCCTCTCTGGGAGGAAGTCCAGATTATTGACAGATAACGCTGTTGGAGCAGAGAAAAATCAAAGAGGCAGCACATATCAACATGTCGACTGAATATATTAGTCAGACAAGTTCAACCCGATGTGGCTTCCGTTACTCAACAGGGACATGGTATGGAAGCCCAAACCCGACAAGGCAAGGATAAAGAAACACCTGAATCCTACGTTCTAAGCGTTGCCTTCTTTGAAGTTAAACACTTCTGTTTAGCTCATCACATTCAGATATTACACCTGCGGAAAGCCGGAGAATGCCAGCATTTTCCCTTTCTTTCTCTCTTTCTCTCTTTCTCTCTCTCTCTCTCTATATATATGAATGAATGAATAAATGAATGACTTGGCTCTGCGGACGGAGATTTGGGACGGGTTTTCTGTGTCATTGTTCGGGTCCTAGGTAGGCGGGGCCTAAACGTGGGAAATCCGTAGTCTGTGCAAAGGTGAAGTGCAACGTGTGCGCAGCCGACCCCACCCTTTAAACCTTGGGTTTGCACGCTATGGTCCACCGTAGTGGCACGGATAGCAGCATTTTCCCTATGTCGTTGGTTTGACAGGAGTTTCCTTCACCTGGCAGGTGCCCGAGCTGGCTGTAGAGGACTGCTGCCCTGTTCGGAGGTGTAAACCCGACAGTATGGCTACCTGTGCTGAAATGCATATTACAGTGCAATATCTAAATAGGAGCACAGGTTCGAGAGAAACCATCATTTGGTGCAGATGCCGGAGCTGGCTGTAGAGGACTGCTGCCCCGTTTTTGGAGGTGTAATATATATCGATTAAAGACAATGATCATTCGAAGTAGCATGGTGTCGTTAACGTGGTCTTGTGTTAGGGTTGAACTCTTGGCAATTGTGACCTTTCCAGATTCAAAATGTCCGCAGCTCGAACCGCAGCATAAAAGACGCTGATGACGAATATCAAATCAAAGAAGCAGTCGACAATAACTCCATCCTTAGCCCCTAACACTAACCCTAAAAATACTAAACCTGCAGTTGAAGCGGTGGCCATTTTGAAACGAGAAAGGTAACAATAGCCGCACTGTTAAACAATATAACAGCACACTTATGATAACCGTCAGCGAAGCAACAAGTCATTTCAACTAATTATTTCAATTTGGTCTTGTTCTTATGTCATGAAAGTTTCTATTTTTTTTTTACAGATCAATTTCACAGCAAATGATTTCATGAAGAATTTGATCGATATCGATCGTTTGATTGGAAACTCCACGTTTGCTGCTCTCGGAAAGACTAATACGCGATTAACGTAATTACATTTTGTCAACATAACCCTATTCAACAATAGCACATTTAGTGCAAAGTTTTGTCGAAAAATAAAAGAAAATTGTGATAAATCGCGCAGAGATTAATTTGTAATTGAAACATGTAACGTAAACAAATTTGACACTACTGACTGACAGTCAACAAGTTTCCGCTGCTTTCTAGCACCTTCAGCAGCAAAAATTGAGATAAATCGCGCAAAAATTAATTTGTAACTGAAACATGTAACGTAAACAAATTTGACACTACTGCAACCGCCTCCTGTTATTTAAAATAATCCCCATATTTCGTTAACCATAACCTTTAGTTAAACATGATCCGATCTCTTTATTTTTTCAACAATAATTAGGACAAATAAGTAATACAAATTCTATCAAGTGTCAACAAGTTTCCTCTGTTTTCTAGCACCTTCA
>VCCN01002723.1:144743-156100 GCA_006491835.1 Architeuthis dux
ATGAAACAATTTTTAAGGAAATAAATACAGAATTGGATTTAGTTTCAAATGGTGTGTAGAAGGTATTTTTATCAGCAAAATTGTTACCCCTAAATGGAAGAGTACAGAATTACGGACGGATAAACAAAAAGTTAACCCTGTTCATTATATAATTATATATTAACTAAGCATGAGCTGGTATCAGACTATCTATACTGGGAGATCCAGTGAGGATCGAACCCACTAGCAACGACCAGCGAGATTAGCTTGCTGATCATTGCTATACGACGTTCGTTCTGATCCATCTTTTCCATATTATTTATTAACATAGTAGTTTTGTATCAGACAACCGATAGTAGTAGACCCAATGAGGATCGAACCCACTAACAACGGTCAGTAGATTTAGCTTGCTGATCATGGCTATAAAACATGCACCCTGCTCTGTTTTTCCTGGTGTTTTTTCATTTGGTTTATTAACTTAGCATAGTTTGTTATCTGATCAATAGTGGGAGATCCAATGAGGATCAAACCCACTAACAACGGTAAGCAAGATTAGCTTATGAATCATTGCTATACGACGTGCGCCCTGATCTGTTGTTTTTGTTCCATCTGATTTATTAACTTAGCATAGTTTGGTATCAGACCATCTATAGTTGGAGATCCAATGAAGATCGATCCCACTAATTTGATTCAGTTTTGGTTAGCTTGCTGATCATTGTTTTACGACGTACGTCCTGATCTATTTTTTTCTTTATATTATCTACCCATTAATCCCGGTGAAAAAGATCACGGATATATTTGGATTGAGATGTTTTGTTTTAGGGAGAAAAAAACCATGAGACCATGGAACTGTTCATTATTAGATATATTACCTTAACATGAGTTGGTATCAGACCATCTATCCTGGGAGTTCCGATGAGGATCGAACCCACTAACAAAGGCCAGCGAGATTAGCTTGCTGATCATTGCTATACCTCTTGAACCATTTTGTTCATATTAACATAGCAGTTTTGTATCTGACCAGTGGGGGATCCAATGAGGATTGAACTCACTAAAAACGGCCAGCAGTTTTAGCTTGCTGATATTTGCTATATGACGTGTGTCCTGATCCATTTTTTTTCCATATGATCTAATCGTTAATATTAATAGCAGTGGAAAAATATATGGATATATTTGGATTGAGATGATTTTTTTGTTTCCTGTATTAAAAAAATACACTGAATTCGTTTACCGGGTAGAGTGCATAGTTTTAAACTGTGGGTAGGAAGTATTTTCTTTATTATTAGAGTAGATATTTTTTATTCTATTATTTGAAAATATCCGACAGAATATGATAATTATAAAGACATTTATTAGTTGAGAACATATATTTGCCCGGCGCCGGTGTGAACGACTGCTAAACGAGCGGCCTAAATCATAGAAACGAGCTGCGTGGGGGTATCGAACAATTTAATCACATTTACGATTTAGGCCGCTTATTTAGCAGTCGTTAACACCAGGGCCGGGCAAATATAGGTTATCAACTAATAAATGTCTTTATAATTATCATATTCTATTATTTGTAATACATTCATAAATTATAATATAAATTATACTATTTATACTTAAATGTTTAAATATTAGGGGCTTCTTCGTTAGTCCCCTCCAAAAGCTAACGTCCACAATTTTAAAGTACGGAAGCCTAAAAAGAAAAAGGAAATATTAAGTTGCATTTTCTCTAGAAACTCAGTTTGCGGTTAGATTTTAACAGCAATTTGATCTTGGAGAATCAAAACATTTGAATCTTTCTACCAGACGGTAAATCTTGTATATCTTTTTATTTAGATTCCCAATCAGTCAAGTTGTCAGAATTTTGCAGCTTTGTCCGAAGAAGACGTTAATGCTATCAAAAGTTTTACATAAGAAAAAATAGCAATATAGGGCATACCATTTTGGTGCTTTTTTATTGGTTTCCACTAAAGCAACATTTTTATTACCAGTGGGAATTGATATGTTATGTTTATTTCGTTAGTTCCCCCCTGGATTAGAGGTTAGAGTTAGAGTTAGGGATTACGGTAAGGGTCAGAGCAGGGGTCGGCGAACTACGGCTCACGGGCCAGATCCGGCCCTCAAAGGGATTTCGACCGGCCCGCCAAAAATATTGGGATGCTATGCTTACTTTTTATGTTTTAAAGATTCTGTGTCTTTTTAATAGATTCAAATGATTCCTTGATTGAAATAAATTGTGACTAAATTGAGTTCTTTGATTACTAATTGGCATTCTTGGTTAGGCACAAATGATTTTCTAGCAAGCGTTGATTTCAGGCAAAATATTAGATGTATTTGAATGGATAATTTCCATATTTCAAGCTTTTTATGGCAATTATCTAGCCCATCACCCACTTATTAATACACGACCCGGCCCGCAGAGGCAAAAAGGTTGCCGACTCCCGGGTTAGAATTTTAGTTTTCGTGGTGGGGACTAACGTAAAAGACACAGCACTTTGGGTCTTTTTTTCGCCGAGAAAAACAAAATTCAACTTAATCCTTATTTTCGTTTTAGGCTTCCATATTTTAGAATTATGGACGTCGGCTTTTGGTGGTGACCAACGAAAAAGACCGAATTGTATTATTATCATTGATGGCTTGCAAGATAAGAATTGTTGCGCCTATATCAGTATAGTATCCTAATGCAAGTCGTATACAAGGTAGTACAAGACTGGTTTGAAGGGGAAGAAGTTATTTTACATTTGTTTCTTTTTTACTTAATTAAGTTAGTGATAATTTTAAAAAGTGAGTGGGGGGGGGGAATAAAAGATAAAATTACTTGGAAATGAAAGCTTCTTTTTTCAAATGAAGGTGTCCCCCGCTTTTCGAAAGTTTTTGTTATTAATGCATTGTCTGCCTATTTGTCCAGAAAGAGCTTCAAATTCCACACATTTCTGTGTCGGTCTACGGTGGCTTTACTTGGTTGGTTCCAATAATCTGCTGAACTGGCAGGCCAACGACTACTCTACGGCGTGGTGCCCCAACTTCCTTATAATTAAACACAAGATTATCACGTACATTTGTACTTAGGCTCACACGTACCCTCTTATACACTCACGCATTTGTGTACCGGAAGAGCACAACGTTTTTGCACTGAAATGTTTAACTTATTTCTAATTCAGCACCGAACATTTGGTAAATATTTATAAGCTAATATCAGTTGGCAGGACATTATTTTCATTGCATTAAAATCTTGATATGAAATCTTGATTGCTTAAACAATGTACGTCTACACGGGTGAATGTGAAAGTATTTTTTAGATTTTAATTTAGACATGAATGAATAGACCTGAAGAACAATCTCGGTTTTACAAGTACAATAATAAACTGACTGCGAGAAGTAGTGCATTGAATATACTAGGGCAGTGCCCGTTCCAAAGGTGCATGTTTGGAAGGGACCGGACTTTATGGTGTGTAGAGCAGCCTGCCTTAATAGTCATGTAAAATAATTTTCCGTCCATCGTACAAAACTACGGCTTCGATGTATTTCGGTTACTTCTCTTCAGTGTTGCCAATTTAGATATTTTATAACTAGATCTAGATCTATTGCCAATTTAGATATTTTATATCTAAATCTAGATCTATAATTCTAGATAAAAGATCTATAATTTGTAATTTTTAAATTTTATTTTTATTAGATTTCTCAAGAACCGCTGAAAAAAAACTTCGAACTCGACACTGCACTACCTTGTGTGCCGACTAATATATATGGCGAATGTCAGTTATCGAGTAATTGCGGAGATTTCTTCAATTGTAGTTAGATAAGTCACCGTTCTTACTCACATACTTAGAAATTCAAAATTTGAGTAATGGTTCTTTTTAAAATCTAACATCTCATGTATCCATTTCGTGACCCTCTCTACATGCTATCATTACTGGTTAAGTCATTTTCGGCGGAAGTGGCCGCATGACGCCAGAAATGACAGATATTATGACATGTGATGTGGAGTTTTTTCATATTGATTTAATAGTTGAATATACGAGGCCTGTCCGGAAAGTAGCCATTTTGAATATCCCGAAAACCGGTTGCGTGGCCTGGATGTAACTTGGAAACAAATCAGAGGGGATATTACTGTGCAGGTGTGAATAGACACTCTGCCGTGTGGTTACTCATTCGGCATTGATACGCTACTGAATGAGCTTGTGTACTGTGTAGTCGTCGCATTCACAATGACTGAGCCTGCCTATTTATTTATTTTTGCCAAACATCAAATCACCTACGTATGTCAGCCACCTCCCCGTCCATATTTGGCATATTGTGACTTCTGACTTTTCGCCATTGAAAGGGGGGGGGAGATTTCAGCATGTTGATGAGACTAAGGAGAATGTGGAGGAGCGAGCAATAAGAAGCGGATCTGGGATCGGATCCATACACGATTACCTCCCCTATATTGCAGCTATCTGTCCACACCACACAATATCTTCAAAAGTTCTCTGTTCGTCCACACGATATCTCCAAAAATTCTCAATGAATTTCAATGGAATTTTGTGGATGGGAGGGCAATAGGCTACGAAAGAAGCCGATTTTGGATCGGATCCATACACGATTACCTCCCCTATATTGTAGCTATCTGTTCACACCACACAATATCTTCGAAAGTTCTCTGTCCGTCCACACGATATCTCCAAAAATTCTCAATGAATTTCAATGAAATTTTGTGGATGGGCGGGCAATAGGCTACGAAAGAAGCGGATCCATGCACAATTATCTCTCCAATTGGTTTAATTAGTCAACTCAAAACGGAACCCCATTACAGCGCCAGGACTAAAACGGTTGAGTGTTTTAGTGAACAATTCGGCTGAAAGTTGTGTTGAGGAATTTGTTTATCTACTTTTTCTTCCTATGTGCCATGTCCCTTCAGGGCATGGGCGATGTGGCTATCCATAGCTTCATTTCTTTTGTTGTTTTCTCTTACTCCTTTACGACCCCCTTTGTCTTTCTGTCACTCGTTCCGCCATCCATCTATCTGGCTGACAGTTGCCGGTGGCGATCAGGCGATAACCGCCGCACGTAGTCATCTTTATCGGGCGAGGAATCAGTTCTGAAGGAGCTGACCCCTTCACGTCGTTGTAAACTGTGCTTTGCCAAGATTGTTCTTGGGATGGATAATGCAGTGTTTTTCCGTTGCCCTCCTCTGCTTATCACCACCAGAGGTATGCTTCACTAATTTTGGCTGCATTTTAGACAATAGGCTTTCTGTTGGCTGCGGAAGGATGTCAGTAAAAATGTCAAATTGTTTGTATGGTTATTTCAAAGACATAAAGTTGAGAATGTATGAAGAGAGTGCGGCTGTAAAAGAAGAAGAAATGTTATTAAATTTGTCAGCAAATGTACAAAAGATTAATCTTAAAATGTTATTTATGTAACGAAATGCACCCAGATCGTATTACTGGTAGCCGTTAAAAGGGGCCGAGATTTAAAATAGTGGGAGTTGAGATCTGAAGCCGTTAGTGACAGGTCGCACCAAGGAGATCTCTGCCTGTCATGGGTGAGGGAAGAGAGAGCCGGTTAGAGGGCAGTTTAAATTTGAATCCGGGGCGACAGGTCAGAGACGAAGTAGGACGCTCTTTCACCCGGACTGGTGAAAGAAAGAGGGGAAACCCTTGATTTTCGTAGTAGTAACTCAGAAAAGTGACCAACTCATTAGAAAACTAAATGCAACAGAATTCCGTATCTCGAGGTGACCCGCGAACCGGCCAAGAAAAGAATCTGTATCGACGGAAATAAAACAACAGATTTCCAATTGAAGATCCTTGAATTTTGTCGTCTTTTCTCTCCACCCACATGGGAGAGCCTTTTCTCCGAAATTAATTTCCCTCCACAGAAAGTTCAGCTCCCGTCAACAGACCCGGACCGAGAGTCATCGTCATCATCTTCTCTCTCTCTCTCTCTCTCTCTCTCTCTCTCTCTCTCACTCTCTCTCTCTCTCTCTCTCCCTCTCTCGGCGTGAAGAAGAAGTACAACTGGCGTTATACTACACTTATATTCAATGTTTCCCCTGTAAACTCGTTGTGGAGCATAGAGCCACAACCATACAACTCTGAGTAATGTTGTTGCAATTTAAATACCAAGTACGTATTACGTGGTGGAGTTGCTAGTCCCAAGACCAACCCTCCTCCCTTACCTTTGCTATTTACCCATAACTGGGGGAGAAATGGATTCATGCCTTTCATTAGTGTGAAGTGAACGCAAGCAGCCTGAACTAAAACTCGAACTCGGTTCTCCGATTCCGTTTTCCGTGTTGGTAACCGCTACGCCACTTGCACCTCCACACTTATATTCAATGGGCTAACAAAAAGATGAAATTCCTTGCTTTACGTATTGCGGTTCATTTACTCAAGTAAATTATTAACCGTTGAAAATAAATAATTTGCTTTGTCGGCGCATGTGCAGTAGGTACACTAAACTACAAAAGTAGCCCTAAAGATTTATGGAAACCAAAAGAAATGGGCGCCTTCTGTAGTTCAGTCGTTAGCAAGCGTATCTTGTAGACCAACCGCTAGAGTAGTGAGTTCAATCCTCACTGGGTGTCCCACTACTCAGACTTTGTTCCAGGCTTAGCTTAGTAAATATTTTATTTGAGCTGAACTAAACTAAGCTTAATAAGTCTCAAGAACCAAAGAAGATTAAACACCATTGTTACATGTATGGAGACTATAGACAATAAAATTACCCAGCGTTGGCACCTTCTAGAATATTTTACAGGATCAACGTAAACTATTGTTACTTTACTTTCAACTTATTCGAACTTAACAAAGCCGTTATGAAATTAATGGCAATTGAGCTTAAATTCTTTCCCCTGAAAGACTGAACGCCAATTGCAAACTGAAAATCAAGAGCAACACTTGCTTCATGTGAAACCGGTTCAGTTCATTTAAACTGATTATATAGCGGTTTCTACCTTATTGTTCTCACAGTCTACTTATTAAAGCAAATTCTGCATCATAAAAAATGAATCAACGTGTAGACAAGCATCAGTGTTTCCCGTTTATGTTCAAAGTCAAAACCTGAAAGCGTTGGGATCACACTTCTCGATATTTAAATCTTAAATCTGATTTAACAAACTTAACAAGTTTAGAACATCCTTTTTATACTGGAGGGACCTTTGAAATAGCTTTCATATCTCATGGAAACCTTGCATAAAAATATTACATGTACACCAACGACACATCAGTGCGTTCAAGAATGTATCCGTATAGTAATGTAGAAATAATTATCACTATTCTACATTGTGTCTTCTCACTTTGTACAGGAAGATAGTTTTCATCATATTTGTTCATTTTGGTGAATATCTTTTCACTTTCACCCAAACAACATTTACTATAAAAACATTTGGTAATGGTTCTGGTGCTCCTAGTGTAGAATGTCATCAAGACAGAGGCTGCATCTCGTTATATAAAACCCCTCAAATGAAGCAAAGGTAAAATGCTTTTTTCACTGTTTAAAGTTTTTGCGAACCCCCTTAACAACCTGTCGTGGAACTCTAGTGTTCTGCGAAACCCCAGTTGAGAAATGCGGGTTTAAATGAATAGAGCCCAAAATGGTCGAAAAGCGAGTCTTTCGGAAAACAGACAGAGCAACATTGTTATTATAGTAAGAGCCACAGTATTGGCAGTAGTGTCGGATTCAGATGATGTAGGCCCATGGACTACAGGTACTGTGAGGCCCCCAGTTACATTTGTCAAAATTGCGTAATTTCTTGGAAACAAATTTCTCCAAAACATCACTAAATTGTAAGTTCTTAAAAACATCGTTTTCAATTGCCATATGAGATCAAATCTGTTTTAGTCGTTCTTAGACGTCACAAACCGTCACACGATATATATGTATACAGTACAGTATTTCTTTTTGACCATGAGCATACGTATGTGTGTGTGTGCGCCCGTGTGTGCATTCGTGTGTGCGTCCGTGCGTGTGCTTGTGCTAGTGTGTGTGAATGCGTGTCTGTGAATGTGTGTGCGTGATCGCATACATCTAATCATCAGAGCAACTGAAGAAAAAAACACACAAACTTACATATACACAAAATCGTATACAAGCATAACCCTACACATCACCTTCATATACACAAATAATCGCACGCATATACAGATAATGACATATACGCACCGACTGAATGATGTGTAGGTATACGTACTCCCGAAATCAGTTTCGTTAATTTCCAGTCTTAAAGATTAATACCGAAATAGCTTATACCCATGTTTCCACGACCAGCTCATTTACATACCTAAGTCCATTTAGAAATTGTCCATATGGATATAAAATCAAATTATCCCAAACTTAGTAGTTCGACGGAGTTCCGTGCTGGGTCTCTCATGGCATTTCCCAAGGCAAGTGGGGTTACATGGCGGTGCACAGCTCCTCTCCAAGTAACATCCAACCGGTTGAACTGGGTTACATAGTAGCAGCAGCAAGGAGTAATCCCTGGCCTGACCTATTGGGAGATGTGGTTTCATGCCATCCCCAGATTATCAGAGCGAAGTGAACACAAATTACTTCAGCCGAAATTTGAACCCGGTTCCTCGATTCTATTTTCCGTGCTGTAACCGTTAGGCCAACTGCACATTTCCGAATATACATAGAAATACTGAGTCATGAGGAATTCTCCATAACGCCATGACGAACCGCGCGAGACCAGCTGGCTTTTCCAACGTGTGTCGATGGCAGTCGTCCGTGGCAATACGTTCTCCATAATGACTGCGGGAACAGACAGAGTTGACCGTTAAATTTTCATTTTATTTTTATTCAACGGCCGTATTATAAAATTTAAATATGCGAACACCGTCCCGAGACTATGCATCATTCAACGATTTTTATTGAATGCCAACAATATCTTGAAAGTCATACGAATCATTTTACGAACGCCTTTCTATTTGGATTTAAAATTACGAAGACTCAATGTTACTACGACAAAAAAATGGAAATGATATCTGTTTCTTGCGAATAAATATCCTATGTATTTACCCAGTTTAACTTTGTCTGGCACAAGGCTCGAATTTTGACGCACCCAGTAAAGATCGAGCTCACTACATTAGTAATGGACTGCGATACTAGCTTACTAATCACTGCTCTAGAACAAGGGACGTGGTATTTACTTAGGTTAACCTATCGAACACCCAATAGTGGTGATGGTATGTGAAACTAGCTTACTAATCACCGCTTTACAACGAGGTGCGTGGTATTTACCGTATATATTCGTGTATAATACACACTCGTGTATAATACGCACCCCTAATTATGGGCTATGAAATCCTGGGAAAAAAATCTCCCGTGTGTAATACGCACTGACTTTTCAGAACGTGTAGCGGCTAAATTTAACCGTTGTTTAACTTTTTACCCAGTTCGTATCGACTAAAAATAAGGTTTTATATAATTTCCATTACGCTTTGAAACACAGATTTAAACTCTTCGTTACACATCATCAGTTAGCTTGGACAATGATATAACTTACTTTTTGTCATGCAGTCCCGAATATGGCCACGCTCAACATTTAGTTCTCCTGTATAATACGCACCCCTAAGTTTAAAATATTGGGGAAAAGTGCGTATTATACGAGAATAAATACGGGAAGATCGAACTTTCTACAGCAGTAACGGCCTGTTAGACTAGCTTGCTAACTATTGTTCCGTGATGGTAAAAAGGTAAAGCCTGAGACAACACCCAGTGGAGCATGGAGACCGGTGACGACGTCCTGGTTTCTGTTGTATGCGTCAGTTTAGTGATCATTGCAAATTTCACGTCTGGTCGAGACCAGGACTTTATTCCTACAAGTTTTTAATGACCACTCCAGAATGCAAGTCCAACGAAGGGATATCTCCACCCAAATCACACAGCTTAGAATGTACTCAATTAGCTTGTGAATGCACAGGGAAATGTGTCCTAATGAAGAGTTTTCCACATCGGGAATCGAACCCAGGACCTTCTGCGTGTGAGGAAGACGTGCTAACCATTACACTGTCCGAGCTTCCGTGTGAAGTCTGACAAAGCCTCGTGTGGAGCTCGTACTGAGGATCGAATTCATTACACAATACTAAGTTATCTCGTTAACCATTACCCCACGGCGAGGCACCCATTTCCCATAATTAATAACACAGTGAAGAAGATCACTTAAACGAGTTCAAAAGTGCTTCATGTTTACTTAACAAAGTAAATACATTTATTGATTTCTTTATGCTTGATAATGACAAACACAGACGAATATCTACACACACACACACTCTCACTCACAAAAAACGCGCACTCACACACAAAAATACGTACAATACGCTCACACAATCTGAATACACACTTATATATATTAAATATTACACCCATTCAAGTATACACGTTACACAAAGTGATGTGGTTACTGAGCAACTCGATTGAATATAGTCTCAACATCTTCCCTATCCTGGTTTTTGCTGTTGTCGTTTGAAGGTTGTTCGGCCAACAGGCTTTCCGTAGGCTTTCACCAAGCATGCATCTGAAGAGGAATCTTTCCGACCAGGGACTCGCCTGGGTGATCACTGGGGTAATGTTGCTGCGGTTTCAGTATCAGTCCAGGTCCAACCAACCCTCTTCCTTTACCCGGGCTTGAGACCGGCAAGATGACTATACTTGTGTATGTATATGGTATATGTATATGTATGAGTGTGTGTGTCTCTCTCTCTTACTCTCTCTCTCATATATATTTATCAGCAGCAGCAGCAACCATTATAAGTCTACTGCTGGACAAAGGCCTTTCCCATCTCCTTCCATGACGACCTTTGAAGATTGTGCTAACCTCTGCCATGTCTTACCGGTAAACCTTTCTATCTCATCTCTCCACCTCGTGTCTTTGATCTTTTCCTACTGTGTTTACTGCCCCATGGGCACTAATCGGTTACTCTTTTGTTCCATCTATTATCATCTCTTATTGCTAGGTGACCAGCCCATCTCCATTTTTGTTGCTTAATTATTTGTATAATATCTTTCACTCTAGTCCTCCCTCTGATCCATGTTGATCTTTTTCTATCTCTTAGCGTTATCCCTAGCATTTCTCTTTCCATAGCTCTCTGTGCGATTCTAAGTTGGTTCTCAGTTCGTTTTGTTAATTTCCATGTTTCGCATCCGTAAGTCATAGCTGGTATTATGCATCCATCGTATACTTTACGCTTTAAGCACATTGGCAAGGTTCTCTTTAATATGTATACATTCATGCTGAATGCTTTCCAACCTATCGTTATGGATCGTTTTATTTCGCTTTCATGGTCTTCATAGTCTTTATTACCTGTCTTAGATATATGTATTCGTCAACAACTTCTAGAGCTTCTCCTTCTATTTTCTATGATCTTTTGGGGGATTTTATCGTTGAACATTACTTTTATCTTTGT
>VCCN01002723.1:158339-173371 GCA_006491835.1 Architeuthis dux
TAGAAATGATTTCGATATACACTCGGCCCGTCGTAAAGGGATTTAACAACAATATGGTAAATAAACATAAAAATACACCTTTCAAAGAAACAAAACGTGTATTCATTCAACGAACAAGGACAATATTTGGTAATGAGCATGCGTATGTGAGAATGTTCATTGTGTTTTCGTGTGGGTTTTGTGACGGTGTAAATGAAATGAAAATTGCTAATTGTTCGTGAGAGTTCTTAATGATTGTAATGTAGTTTCTGTCGCAAAGGTCAGTTACCTGTGTGAATGCAATTAAAAGAGGTACTTACATATCGTATCGAGAATGCATTTGCTCCTGTCCAGAGCACGTGTCCCTAACACGCATCCGGCCAGGGCAGGGCGAGAAAAGGGGACGAGCGTGATTAAACACGTCTGGTCGGATCCGTGCCCAAACGTGCACAGTCTTGCATCATTTCCTGTACAAAACGTATTTGCGATATCTACCAATTTTCTATTTCATCTGTCTTTTCATTATGGATGGGCAGCAACATGCAGTGGTTTAGTCTTTCCTATTTATATCGTACTTGGCAACCAGTTCTGAATGCGGCGCATTGTCGAGGCTGGTCGCTCGCTTACAGCATACGTAGCTGGCAAAACTAGATACAATCGTATAAGAACAATAACTTCCGAATAAAGTTCCCTTTGTGAATCCAACAAACGTTTAACATGACTTATTATGTCACTGACAGTTGTCCTATCATTGCCAGAGAAAAGTGTTTTCATTAACTCGAACTGAGTAGATAACCGAAACTGGTTTATTTCATCATCAAATATTTGGAGAACCTGTTGCATCTGTTTGTCATAATTCGACTGATTGACAACATTTAAAAGTAACTGCTCGATATGTTGTGAGGCCTTGTATCAGGGTTGTGAAAATAGTTCCTCTATGCAGTTAACTACTGTGTCTATGGCATTAAAATAAATACGTCTGTAAAGTGTTCTGACATCAGTTACATCGCCATAAGCTCTTGTCTCATTTCCAGAGAGAAGTTTGTGTTTACGAGGAAACGAAGGATCATTCAGTTCTAAGTCATTTGCTTGTTTTATAGTTTCCCCCCACATTAAGCCAAAGTAGTTTTCAGAGCGCAAAGATTTAATTGTTTGCAATGATAGATGAGCGATTTCCTTGCCCTGACATGCAGTAATCTTCGAATTTTGCAATGTCTTGGATAAATTATCGCTATTTCGTAAAACTAGTTGTAACACGTTAACACCATAGAAATAATCAGATTTACTCATCTGACTTTCGACTCCAATAATTCTTCCCCTTAATTCAGGTTCTAAGTTTCTTCAAGTGACTCATCCCACATATGTTCTAAAGCAACTCAGTTATCGAGAATGCTTTTCAAAGATTCTGTTCGAACTGTCCATCTAGTTGGGCAAAGAACTTGAAACCCTTGTAGCGGGATTGTGGTGTTGTTGAAGGAAAATATATAGTATGTGATTATTAATACCTGACTCCATGAGGATAAATGATTGTATATAATGTTTCCTAGCTACAATTAAAGTTATGGCCTGATGTTAGGTCGGGATGGGCAATATGACTATTCGTCGGTAAGGGGTTGTAAGTCAATGTGTCTATGTCCCTATGGAGCGAAATGTGTGTCGCTCACTTGTACTAGTGTGTATGCAAGTTAACCTTTAGCGTGTCGCTATAAGTGGAGACAGTAGTCATTGAGATAAATGACTGGACACATGATAAGGAAGGGTTGGCCTGAGGGGGGTCGTGGAGATCAAGTGTCCATGCTGTTCTGAAGATGGTGTAAAAGCATTTGTTTATATCGCGAAATGCTGTTATCTGATTGGTTAGAAAATCCTGGAGCCCAGTGTTGGCAGCTCGATGATTGATGTCTGATCTTATCTTAGTAGCTTTGGGCGGGAATCCTGTGGAGCCTGTTTTCCTAAAAGTGTTCGAAAAGGGTTCTCAACTGAGTGATTTATGGAAGGTCATAATATGGTGTGAATGTTTGGAGGTGAGAAACCGACACCCTGGATAATCTAAAGCTAGCTCTTCGCGTATCTTCTTCAACATAGCATCTCTCTTCGGTGATTTCATAAGTAGTGTCCATGGCATATTTAAAAAATTGAATGCTTTTAATCATATCTCCAACAGCAAGGTTTAATGCGTGTCCAAAGCAATGCGTGGAGAATGCTTTTGGGGATTCTGCTGATATTTGTGTGGAGTCACCATTTCTAAGGCTATTCATATTCTTTGCACCATCATAGCATTGTCCACGACTATTTGACAATGGAATACTAAGTCTCACCAAAATGTCCTTTATAGTAACAACAACTGTATCAGATTTTATATTATCCACTCTGTAAAGTCCAATAAAATCTTCCTGGGCTTCATAGTTTTCATTGACCCACCGAAAGTATACAATAAATTGTTCATTGTTACTACAGCCTGTAACTTCATCAGCCATAATTGAATAGAATACACTGTTATTAATATTTTTGGCAATGTCTCACAAAATTGTAAAAGCCATCAGCCTAGTCATCTCATTCTGTGTATCAGTATGGAAGTATTTATCATATCTTTTCACCATCCACGCAGTAATCCAAGGGTCAATCTTTGAATTTACCTTCATCAGCTTGGTCAAAATTACCTTCATCTTTGTTTTCACGGAAAGCCAGACCTTGCCGAGATAAAGTTTGTATGTTTCGAAGGATGGTCATAAATATCTGGCGATTTTCATCGTTTTTCTTCGACCTTACTTATTTAAAATTTCGTCTACATCCTGGGAATTATTGGCGAAACATAACAGCTTGGCATAGTCTTCGTGACAATCTGAAACATCGTGTTTGCGAAAGCTTGCACCGACCTTTTTCTAGTTCCTAAATCGACAGCTTATAAAAGCCTCGTCTTTGTTGTTGGCTTTTGTTTTCAGATTTTTCATCCTCGCGGTCATGCAGGTATGAACAAAAATAGGTCATCCAAATTCACGTCATAGTGGAACCAAAGGAAACTTTGTAAATCAATCAGAATGAAAAGATCGCTCTTTTTGACCAGATTTTCTCATATATTTTGGTTGATTTATTTGAGGAATAGGGTTTGGGGATGCTTCTTCCTGCTGAGATGCTGACGGCTCAGTTTGCTCATGAGATGTTGACTGAATAGGTTGCTCGTGAGATGGTAACCAGTCTGTAGCGGGCACACGCAAAAGGGTTGGCGGCAACCATGGCGCCTGCGGGCACAGGGTCGGGGACCACTGGTCTAGTTAGTTCGCAAATAAATTGAAGTTATGTGTGGATTTATAGCGATTTTAATTATTCTTGTTATTTTTAAAAATAGTAAGTAGGTGTATGGGTATATAGGTGGGTGTACCAATTCTTGTTTCTTTGATGTGTAGTGTTAATTTAGTTGTGGCAGACGATTTCCGGTAATCAGAAGGTCCATTGGAACTCCGGATACCAACATGTCGCTAGATTAGACCTATCTGTCTGGGGAATCAGAAATGGCCGCACCATTATCCCAGCCTTACCTTTTGTTTAGAGAAAGAAAAGGGAAAATGAATGTCTTTTTAATTGCTCGTTACCACCACGGGTTCTTTCGGTATCTCTCTAAGAGTCGTTAAGAAAAAAGAGCAAAATCACTGTTCCTTCATTCCTGGTTCATTTTATGTATTTATTTATATATCTTATATTTTATTCATCTACTTCTGGTTTTTCTTATATTCAAAAAAAAAAAAACCAAGGAAGAGAGAAGGAAAGTGTATGATGAAAGGTGAGACAGTTTCAAGCGTTGGAGATGTGTCGTAAAAATGGTTTATGTTGTAAAAAGTAGCACACTAAAATTAATTCACTAGGCCCCGGCACCTTCGACTTCCGTCGGCCCTGTTTTTAAAAATTCTTAAAAATTGCCGGGTTTCAGTCAGTCGCTTAACTATAACTACGCTGACAACGGAGTTGGTGATGTCATGGCGTCTATCTTTGACACGGACAGCAGTGAATCAGACTAAAATATGCCTAATATCGATATGAATAAAACATTTTAAACAGCTCCAGTGTTTGGTTAGTCATTTAAACTCTTTACACATTAGTTAGCTGAGACAATAGATATAACTTACTTTTGGTCATGCCGCCCCGAATATGGCCAGGCACTTGGTAAAAAAAAGGTTTAAAAATATGGGTGGAAAGTACGTATTATACACGAATAATTACGGTACTTGCTGAAAACCCCTGCCCTATCGCACGGTTTACAGCTAGGTTTACAGCGCGGTTTACAGCTAGTTCATGCGGGACTGACTGCTGGTCACAGGCTGGATAGTTTTCGGACACAAAAAACGCAAAAAGAAAAACGTGAAAGAATCTATTAAAATGAACTTTTCTTCTAAATTCTCGCGAATTATAAGAGTACAAACATAGATACATACAAACATTACAACTTACATATCGAAATCACTTCAACAGGAAATAAAGTACCTCATTTCTATCAATGTTTCTTTCTTTGAAGAAACCATTTGTAGCATTAAGTTCCCCGAAATTGTGAGCAGCACTGTGTAGATATGAACACACTGACATACATACACACATGTATATGAACGCCTTGGAACAGATAGATAGATAGATAGATAAATAAATAAATAAATAGATAGATACGTTCGGAGAATTTGAACAGATTGATCAATCTGTTCATCTGTTAATTTACCCAGCGATTCCCGTGTCTCGCCGGGCATTTAACAAATCGCTCGAAATCACTTCACCAGAAAATAAAGAACCCGATTTTCTATCAATTCTTCTTTCTTTAAAGAAGCAACTTTGAGCCTGTACAGATATCCCCCGATTTACGAAAGTCCGCTGCACGCCAATTCGCTTTTACGAAAGACCCCAAGCCACCATAGCTTTGAACTCTGTCTGTGAGCATCTGTGCTTTATCTGGATTTATTTTGTGCATCCCTTAGCAAGATGTGTCCTAGGGTATGAGAAAAACGTAAGAGAGCTCATGGGGGGTGTCACACTAAGCGTAAAACTGGCAGACATAGAAGAACATTATTTTGGGGGTCTGTGAACGCTCAAAAACGTTTCCATATAAATTAACGGTAAATGGTTCTTCGCTTTACGTAATATCGGCTTACGTAAAGTTTAATAGGAACGCTCTGATTTCGGATAGCGGGGAAACCTGTACATAATGTCAGTAGTGCACACACTGATATACATTCGAACACTCAAGCACACATACACATTTTCTTTTTTTTTTCTTACATACAGGACCGGCGCAATGGTTTCATGCGCCTTAGGCGAGACTTACAATTTGCGCTCCCGGTTGAATTCTAACGACTTTGGAGTGTACCACTAGGACCTTGGCGCCTTAGGCGATCGCCTAGGTTCGCTTAATGGATGCAGTGCCGGATTAAGGCATGAGCTTTAGGAGCTGCAGCCCAGGGGCCTTCGCCAGCTGAAGGGCCTCCAGAGATTAAGAGAAAAATTATTTCCTTTGTGAATGCCGAATCAAAATATAAGTACTCTAAATTATCTATTTTAAAAAAAGGGTTCAATTAATATATTGTATATGTATTTGTAGTAAGCATACTATGGCAAAAGAACCCCATTGTACTGTATACATATTATAGGCAGGGCCTGATTAACCTCTACCAGGGCCCCTAGGCTATTAGCAATATGGGGCCCCCATCACGAACCATCCTTCTCCCACACACACCCGTTTCGTGTATAATTTTAAGTAAGTAATGCGATCTGTCAATCGTGTGATAAAGTGGATTGTTATGTGCTAATGTGTAATATATTCTTTTTTAAAGATATATTTGTTAGGGCATTTTTATTAAATTTTAAGATATTATTGACAATATCTTAACAATTATAGTGAGTGCTCAGACTTCACATTTTCCCTGTAGTAGTAGTGATACACTTCTAAATTGCTATTGGGGGGGGCCCTACGCCGTAACGTAGTTTGCGTATAGGCTAATCTGGCTATGGTCCTGTCAAAAATAAAATTACGAAAAATATGAATATCCCAGAATCTGTCCGGGCTCCTGTTAGCTACGGGCCCCTAGGCCTACTCAGCCTTATAGTATAATCCGGCCCTGATTGTATGTTTAAAAACGACTGAAACAGACTTGCTCTCCATGGCAATTGAAAACAATGTTCTCAAGAACTTACAGTTTTCTGATGTTTTGGAGAAATTTGTTTCCAAGAAATTACGCAAAGCAAATGTTTTAATTGCTGTTAGCTTTGTAAAAATAAATGTAATTTATCTTTAACTTTTCTTTCCGTTGAAAATATTACTGGGGCCTATAGCAATACATGTAGCCCCACAGGGGCCTACACACTCTTAATTCGGCACTAAATGGGTGGGCCGGTACTGCTTACATATACAAGAATACAAATTTGGGGCACCTGTTGTACATCATGTTGGTTAGCAAACGCGTCTCGCAGACCATTGTTAGTGAGCTTCTCATTAGGCGCCCCAAGAATAAACTAAACTCTGTATACACTATAGACAGGTTCTCCCCGCTATCTGAAAGCAGAGAGTCTCTATAAAAGAAAATGTTTCGTAAGCTGAAATGACGTAGAGCGAAGAAACAATTACCACTAATTTATATCAGAAATCTTTTTGAGCGTTTCCAGACCAAAAAATGGTTATGATGGTATATTAGGCCAAGTCGTCGGATAGACAGGTTCTCCCCGCTATCTGAAAGAAGAGCGTTTCTATAAAAAAAGAAGTTCGTAAGTTGAAATGACGTAGAGCGAAGAAACAATTACCACTAATTTATATCAGAAATCTTTTTGAGCGTTTCCAGACCAAAAAAATGGTTATGATGGTATGTTAGGTCAAGTCGTCGGATAGACAGGTTCTCCCCGCAATCTGAAAGAAGAGCGTTTCTATAAAAAAAACTTTTCGTAAGTTGAAATGACGTAGAGCGAAGAAACAATTACCACTAATTTATATCAGAAATCTTTTTGAGCGTTTCCAGACCAAAAAAATGGTTATGATGGTATGTTAGGCCAAGTCGTCGGAGTTTGGAATGGTGGGGGAGGGGGGTAGTAGGAGAGAGAAGAAAACGGTGTGCGATGTCTCTATAACGATTCTCTGCAAAACAAACGCTGATCGCTATTTTCGCTTTCGCCTTTTTTTCGTAAAAGCGAAAAAGTGGCGTACAACGAACTTTCGAAACACGGGGATACTTGTATAAGCGTAATCACTTGGACCCAACCCCCCCTTCACACATCCACACGCATGTATACACATACATGTACTCAAGGTGGCAAAAATTCATATACGTATACATATATAACAATAAGCTCTGCTTGTCTACGCAGTCAAAAATACAAACTTTTTAAGCGACCCCAACTACGCATCTCACCAGCATCTCCCCGATAAAGTGTCTGCCTCTCTTCCTCTTAGCTGCTGCTGCTGCTGCTATTACACTTTCAACTCTCAGTGCCCACCGCTGCTTCTTCTACCATCCTTACAACTACTACCACTGCGACGATGACGGCTATTAGCAGCCTTGTTCGTTCGTTTTCTACTTAAAACATTTCCTCTCTCTCACACACACACACGCACTCCTCCACCGGCAGCTGGTTGTGGAGGATGAATGAAAAAAAGAAAAGAAAGGAGCCTGCTACATCGAGTCAACAGACAGACAAGATCCAGAACGCAGACAGACAGCCGAACAGTTATCGAGCTGCCTGTCGTACACATCCACGAAACAAGTTAATAATTCCATTCGATATTTAGAAACGAGAGGGGAGAAAAAAAAAAGGGATAAAGAAAATGAATTGATGGACCCATACGTAGCTTCATTCACATGGACACTGGACGACTGAGGGGATATTTAAACAAACAAATATTTTTTGTTTTTTTGAATTATTACTTTGCAATCCTACCCCGCCGTAAAAACCCACTTGCTATAAGATGATCGGCACGCAAGCTGAAGGACCGATAGTTTCCAGGATCCAGGATTTTTGTAGTGAAAGATATCACGTCGATTAGACTTGAACATTATTGGAAAATTATCGGATTTGCTTTTGGTCGATCTGACCTCTAGACCAACGTGTGTGTATATTTTTCTGATATTGAACATTTAGTTTCAAAGCAACAACAATCAGAAACAGAAATGAACATTATTGTGAGCAAAGAAAGAAAATAAGACAAAACACCATAATAATTACTCAAACGTGTTTCTAATTATTTTGCGACGTTTTTTTTCTAATACGGAAACCTTACATGACAAATTCGTCTGCACTTGGCTTGGAACTTATACCAACGATAGCCAAATCATCCTAAGTTAATGTGTGTGATTCTTCACGGTTGTGATTTTAAACTACAAAGTGTTTTACCAAAAAGATACCATCGCACACACGTACACGGTTAAAAAAAAAGAAAGAAGGGAAGACAGACACGGAGACTGACAGACAAGCGGATCGAATTAAGTTGAGTACATTGTAAAGACATTCTTTTATTTCTCAGTTTTTTGTCTTTTCAACATTTGGGTCCAAATCGACTTATTGAAAAACTGATTGCTGCTCGGCACGTACCGTGATTTAAATTAAACATAAACAACAATCTCCTGCGATATTTAATTTCAAAACAACGAAAGCAGGCAACCTCTTATTCGTGACTATCGTACACACAAACTAACAAATCAAAACGACAACTCGAGGAACGTCGTTTCGCCAAAATTGTCGCGGAATCACGACAATTCAGAAATCAAAAAAATAACAATACATTTATTTATTGACTGGAATTCACTTGAAGAAAAACGTCTATATATTTCATTTTTATTTCCGGGTATCGCTTCGCTTTCCCTTTGGGACTACATCAGCGAGTCAAATAGTGGGATTCTGTCGACTAGGCACCCCAGGATCTTGCACCCTGGAGAGATAGCTTCAGTGTCGTTCCATTGTCTATCGAGACAGAGGTAGACCTTTTTCCTTAAGTTCCCGAAGTTATTTGGTGTTAGCGTTCGCTCATTCAAATTTTACCACGATCCGTGTTTCGCACGGTTTCATTTTTGTTACCAAAACAGAACCGACAAGTTTTTAATACGCAATGATCGAACGGCCGATTAATAAAAAAAATACCAGTGAAAGACATTTGTAGTGCCAAGAAGAATGTTTTTGCTCAGTACACCTCAGTGAATCGATAACAGACAAAGAAAGAACATTCCTTTCTCAGAGGAGTATTTGTCTATCATTTATTATTTCATCAATTTGGATATTTATTATTTGAGATAATTTAGATTTTCATCTCGTCTGTGAAAAACTTTATTTTTTAAAATCAATATTCTGTTCTTTGCTCGTGTGCACAAACTCGTTCCCGGCTTCTACTTGTCGACATCTTGGGATACTGCAGTCACTTCGGTTTCACATCAGAGGATCAATACTCGAAGAAAGATAACGTGGAATTCTTCTGCTGGGACTTTCTTTTTTCTTTAAAAAAAATTTTTTTTTTTTTAATAGAAACACTGAAACTTCGCGTTCGTGTTTTCAGCTCTCTCCGAATAATCTTCGGGATTTTCCGTAATTTCATGCATTTGCATTAGTTAACCGATTTTCCCGAAGCAATTATCACACTTTTGTGGGATCGAATGGGGAAAGATTTCACATCGTCCTTTTCCTTCTACAATAGAAAATTGGAAAAAAAGAATTGTCAAAAACTCACAAATACTTGGAGTCAATATTAAATCATTATAATCAAGAGAGACCGGATTCGTTACCGCAGGTGGAAGAGGTTTTATGGACAAACCTGGAATTTCATGTATGTATTTTCCATGAAATGTTATACTTGCAAACAAAAGAACATTTTTTGATGAAGTATCATTATTACAAACTATACACTTTGTATCCATTATACATAATATGTGCACACTTCATATATACGTTGCATATTTTACACAGTACAGTTCCCCTAACATAGAAACTTAAAAAAAGTTATTTTTAAAAAGATAACGCTTTTGAAATAATCGATAAGTTAGATCAAATAACGTGTTTTTACGATTTTTAGATGAGTACAGTTTCGTAAGAGGTTCATAATAGATCTATAAAACAGACAATAAACACCACATCTCAATTTTTCTTTCGATTATCTACATGTAATTTATAAAGGGATACTTATCTTACAAGACTGTTAATTAAAACGCTATATAATCTCGATTAAAAATCTCAATCATTAATTTAATATTATTTCATTAACTTATTGGAAAAAGTGATTCTGTATAATTTATTCAAACCAAATTAAACAACAAAGATCCAAATTCCTGTCAAAGGTCAATTCAACTCATAATTTTAAGGTATTTTTATAACCTGTATTTTTTTTGTAAAATCTTTCCATTATTGTCGATAAAATTTACTTTGTTTACATTCCAACGAGAATACGAAGGAATTCTTCATATTACCTCACAATACACCAACAATCTAAGGAATCCCACGATTAGACTCCAAAATTCCAATAGTTGACTGATATTCCCAGATATTGAGTGAACAATTTACGGATTCGGCACTTGCGTCATTCAGAATATAAACAGAGAATTCCAAGAGAAAGACATCTTTAAATTCCGATAATTAATTTAGTTATCGTTTTATGTATTCAAATGAAAATCTATAACTAGAAATCAAAATCTTTTTTACATATTTAATCCTGACCAATAGTAATTTCAGTTTTATTCGCCCAACAATCGAACCTCTGACACATACACATTACATATCAACAATTACGCTAACCTACATTTTAAATCAACAATTATAATGATCTAAAGTTGAATGCTATTGTCTGTCACACCCGGGACAAAACTCAGTTTTTAACAGAGTAAAGAAGACGCTCGTTTTATTAAGAAAATCAAATTTCCCCTTCACAACCAAGAACAATGTCCGTTCTTTCACACTCCGTATCTATCTCGACCAATACATCTATGTGAAGGGTTTTCTTTCAAACTATTACTATCTTTCTAATGGACCTGAAACGGATGTGGAAAACCCTCTAAAGTCTTCGTTCGCGAAGTCACGCCATGAATGAATCCTGCTAATGTTTTCCCAACCAGACTAATGTCTTGCGGGTGTCGTCTATCGATGCAAATCAGCTGTCTTCTCTTTTTGACTTGCTGTCTCTGTCTGGTCGTGCCTTTCCCGAAAATGTTGCATGCTTCAAGCTGGCCCTCTGAGGGTAATCAACCCCAATATACGAACAACTTGGAATTACAACAGTTGCAACGATATCCCCAAATGGAAGTGAACAAATACCAACAGCAACGGAGACGTCTTCAAAGGCAATTGTCTCAACAGCCTGCTGGTCACTGCTTCCAAGTGTGGGACGATCCTGCCTCGACCTTTAGGGAGGCTGACTTAGATAATATTTGTAGCAGTGAAAATTGGTCGCTTTTGGACTTTACCAAGCGAAAGCAGAACCCTTCTTATTTGTTTTCGTCATCAGGAGATTCGTCGCCATTCGATTCAGGATTCTTTTGGCAACCAGCGGATTCGAACCAGAAGCGTTTATCTTTAGGGCCACGACGACGACTGGCCAATCACGGATCGCAGAATTCTCAATCCTTATCGCGCGATAATGATGCGCCGGGATCATCCCGATTAACAAGACGCTCAGGAAAGGAGACGACTTGTTTCCGAAGGTGGATGACATTGTTAAATCGACGTTTAAGCAATGCTCGTTTGGGTGACTTAGTCATTCCAGGGACTCATAACAGCGCTTCATATTCCGTGTCTTCAAATGGTACGCTTGTTGAAAAGCTTTGGATTTCTCGCTTGGCCCTATCTCTGGGTTTCAGTGATTACTTCAGTTCTTGGGCTAGAAATCACGACGGCGGACTGTTGGCTCAACTGAACGCCGGATACCGATGTCTTGACTTGCGGGTCACCGTCTTACCAAATGGGGGATTTTACTGGTGGCATGGAATATCAGGCGAAGCCATTGATGCAGGCCTTAAGGACATTGCATATTTCGCGCAGGAAAACCCCGGTGAGATTATCATTTTGCTTATATCACATTTGAATGCCCCTGGAGATGGAGAACTGGAGAAACTTCCAATGCCTCATCAATCAAAAATCAAACTTGGTCGACACTTACTGTCGATTTTAGGGTCGACCCTGGTGCCGACCTATAACATTTCTCTAAACCCGACCTTGTCCAGTGTGCTGGCCACAGGCCGAAATGTGATCGCTTTAATCAGAGAGGACCAAGATCTTGTAAACGCTTTTCCGGACTATTTCTGGAGCGACGTCAACAATCAAACGGCTGTAGAAATGTTCGAAAGGAAAACCAATCCTCGCAGCATGTTTCGCCATCGCTGTAATATCATGCAAAAATACAAACAAGAATTTCCCGACCGCATGGCCATAACCCCAGCATTTGTGACGCACAATGTCCCTAATATACTTGGCGGGATTTTGCGCAGCGCTCGTGTGGCTTGGGCTCTGTCCTTGCTGCTCATTTACGTTTTTTATTTATTGGCTAAATGGTGGGAGCTACAACGGACTCCTTTATCTATTTTCTTCCATTTAGGTCTCCGGAATATGGTCAGTGCCAAGCGTCGATGGAGGGTCAAAAGATATCCCGCCAAACTTGTCTGCGCCACTGTGGTGTATGTCGGGGTTATCACGTTGTCTGTGTCCCTCGGCTATCTTCAACAAAGAACGATTCTGAGCTTTTTCGGTTTTGAAGGCAAAGCGACTAATTTATTAGAAATGGCACGAATTGCTAATCTGTGCGGCGATGATCCGTCTCACTCGGTTAAGGGCGTCATGTACAGAGGCATCAACTCTATGATACGCCATTGGTCAGATCGAGACCACGAGTACAGACTTAATATTGTATTGGTTGACGATTTTTCTTCCAGCCAGGCAGTACGGACGGCGATTCAAGAAAATATTCGCCGTACAGACAAGACAATTTCCTTATACAATGCAAATCAACCCAAGATCCAACAACAGCGACTACAGAATCAAAATATACAAAGTAACTCTGTTGACAATGATATAAAAATCAGCGAAAGTAGTCATTATAAAATAAACAAAGTCAGTCGGTGACAAAGGCACTTGAACTAAGAGCTAAACATCAATTTCCTACTATAACATTAAAAATAGATATTGGCAACTGTTTAGATGAAACCATATCACGGAAAGGACTATTTATAAAAAATATCATTTTTATGCTTTTCGCTGCTATGCAAAACAAATATTAAAAACAACTATGATGCTGAAATCATATGATGTTTAATATGAGAACAAAAATTAGATTGAAACAACAAAATGTATAGTAATAATTTGTTGGCTACCTGAGTTCCACTGTTAAAAAAATATTTTTTAAACTTTTCCCCCCAAATATTTTAAACACTTCATTAATTTTAATTTTATCCAGAATACTTATTTGCAGTTCCGGGTTAAGATTTTGTAGGTCACTAGGCTACAGATATTGTGAGGACCCAGTTACATTTTCAATAGGAAAAACAGTTAAAGAAAACATTAGCTTTGTGTAATTTCTTGGAAACAAATTTCTCCAAACCATATATATATATAAATTGTAAGTTATTGAGAACATCGCTTTTATTTCCCAAGAGAGCAAGTCTGTTTTAGTCGTTCTTAGACGTCACAAACCGTCATAGAATATATGAATGGCCTCGCATAAGTGTCCAACGAATCATTTTTAAAAGGTTGATATTTTCGTTATTTTTAAAGCTACAATGCTCATTTTTTTATTTTGAATATTCTATGAATCAAAAACACTGAGCATTGTAACTTTAAAAATAACGAAAATATCAACTTTAAAAATGGTTCGTTGGGTACTTATCATGCGTTTTGCTGTAGTATATTTACTACTTAATCTTATTTTCTCTTAATCTCTGGAGGCCCTCCTGCGGGCGGATGCCCCTGGACTGTGACCACAAAAGCCCATGCCCTAATCTGGCACTGCTTATTTGACGTCTATTTTCTTCCATATGAGAAAAATATTGACGGCATTATGGCTTTTTAAAAATCTCACAGATCATCTAAAGATTAACGACTTATGTTATTGTCCTTTACCAGTCGACATGTTAGTGAAACATGTTCATATTTTGGGGATTGTGGGAATCTTTTCTTTTTGGCAAAACATCAAATTGTAAAATCCCAGCTAGCTTCTAGTTTTCCAGTGATTTTTTTCTCAATAAGATTCTCACAAAAAATCCCAGTAAAGAAATGTTTAAATAAAAACAACTAGATACTCATTATTTTACTAATGAGATCTAAAATCGATAAGTCTACGTTTACTTTTGAATATCAAACGATTTCCTTGGTTCGATTAATCAATTTTAAAGTTTATGTAGCAATTCTTCTTTATTTTTCTTTAGATAATACCATTTTGCAATGACCTCAGTTTGAAATGATTAACAACATTCATGATTTTTTAAAAAAAATCAGTAAGGGCTCGGGCAGTACAAAATGTTATGAAATACTGAAAATCTGACTTGAAGTTTCCAGAGATTAATTTTAAAGTAAATCATGTTTAAGTTTATGGTGTTATCAGCTAAGGTAGACGGTTTTGGAAGATGATAGGACTCCTTTGAACCCACAACAGACTTTCTTTTACAAAACTTACAGTTGTAAATAACAGTATTGCATATTTACCTACTGAAAAGGTTTAAATTTAAATTTCAGTATACAACTTCCAAGAGTCATTCGGACCACTGAACTCATTGTATATTTGCTTTTGTTGTTCCGAAACTTTCAGAAAATGTATTCTACAGCCTTTTTCAAGTTCACAATCCTTATGGAAGATATATTTTGTAATTTAGAGAAGAGTCATTATCATTCCAAGAATTGCCCGGACTACTGAATTCATTATTTGGTTGCTTTTATTGTTACTGCAAAGTTTTGCCCGTCCATTCTTTGGCCAATTTATTCTTGAGCCTTCTACAGTTGTAAAATCCATATGCAAAAAACAATGTAGGATCTTTTTTTCTTCTTGGTAATGCAAGCTGAAAATAGTGTCAGAAAACAAATGATACACCCGAAGAAGATCATTGAGTGGATTGACCGAAACGTAGTGGTAACAA
>VCCN01002723.1:504460-515662 GCA_006491835.1 Architeuthis dux
GCTTTCTAGGCTCGCTGTGAATAATATATATATATATATATAGTGAGGCAAATAAGTGTTCAACCCCCTTCAGAAATATAGTTTATTTAGAAATTAGATATTGAAATATTTTAATGTATTGAATTATATTATTGAATTTTTGTATACAAGAAGCTTTTAACACTGCTAATAAAGATATAACTCAAAGTTGAAAGCTTTAATTCGATGTAAATTTAATAAATGTGATCAGACAATCCCCTCTCAATAAGAATTGATATTCTAACTCCATATCACTTGTTTGTCTTGAAAACGAGGGTGCGTCTTGTAAACAGTTTTACACATAATACCTTAATCCTGATTATTTTGATTCATTCTTGCCGAATGTGTGGCGAGAGAGGCGAGAGACATAGACAGAGAGACAAAAGATGAGAGTAAGGATGTGAAAGAGAGTAATAATAAGAGAGAGAAAGATAGAGAGTAATGATGAGAAAGAGAGTACGGATAAGAGTGAGAAAGATAGAGAGTAAGGACGAGAGAACTAGAATGAGCAGGAGAGTAAGGAGGGAAGAGAGTAAGGATATGAGAGGGGAAGATAGAGAATAAGGATGAGATAACTAGAAAGAACAGGAGAGTAAGGAGGGAAGAGAGTAAGGATATGCGAGGGAAAGACAGAGAGTAAGGATGAGAGAAATAGACAGAACAGGAGAGTAAGGAGGGAAGAGAGTAAGGATATGAGAGAGAAAGATAGCGAGTAAGGATAAGAGAAATGGAAAGAGCAGGAGAGTAAGGAGAGAAGAGCGAAAGGATATGAGAGAGAAAGATAGAGAGTATGGAGGGCAGAGAAAGAGTGATACAGAGTAAGGTCGATGGGAAGAGTGGGGTAGTAATGACGGGGAAAGAGAGTAAGGACAAAAAAGAAGAAAGCGAAAGCTAGAGAGAGAAAGAGAGAACGAGTTGGAGAGGAAAAGAGAGGAAGAAAATAAGGATAGGAGAGAGAAAGATAGAAGGTAACGAGGAAAGAGATAAAAAAAGGAGAGAGCGTAAGAGAGAAAGGAAGAGGGGTAGAAAGCGCGCGAGTAAGAAGTGCAGAGAAAAGGAGAGTGTGAGTGAGTGAGAGAGAGAATGAGTGAGTAGGGAGGAGTCGGAGTGACAGAGAAAAGAAAAAAAGAGAGAGAAAGGAACATAGAGACGGAAAGAGAGAGTAAAGGACAGAGGGGGATAGAGAGAAAGAGAGAGAGAGAGGGAGAGAGAGTAAAGAAGAGAGTGAGAAAGAGAGAGAAAAAAGCAGAGAGAGATAGAGTAAATAAAAGAGAGAGAGAGAGAGAGAGAGAGAGAGAGAGAGAGAGAGAGAGAGAGAGAGAGAGAGAAGCAACGGAAAGTGGATGTAAGCTATGCCTAGCTGCTTGAACTTCCTATCTGCTGTGCGTCTTCAGCGTTCTGCTCAGAAACATCATTCGCTACTGATACGATAATCATCGCCATCATTGTCCTTATTATTACTATTAAAGACATTGCAATGACGATCAAAAATAAGAAAATCTACGCCAGTATCAGTTCCCTCATTATCCAAATCAGTACGATTGATATCATCTTTACCATAAGACTATAATAGTACCTGTAAAAGATGACGGGATTATTTAAGTATGGATAAAGCATACAAATACTTTAGTACAAATATAACAAAAACAATAAACAACAACAAAAAAATAACAAAGAAGAAAACGAATACCTCGAAAGAAATTTATTTATCTGTCAATTTTCTACAACTCTTCATACTTTCTCTTTTTGATAATTTAAAAACAATACGGCAACATCATTGGGTAAAAAACGAAACATTTTCAGCAGCAGTAGTAGCAGTGATATTACCAGCAGAAAAACACACAGAGCTTTGATCTATTAAAAAATCGGTGCTGAAACGGCGACGCTGAAACAGCGATCTGAACTGGGCCTAGCGCTGAATAGGTGGCCCTGAATTGTACATTCCAGTCCTTGCAATCTATATACCTTCATCTCGCTGGTGTTCGGTGATAATCAAACATATCTCACCTTTATTCATTTCTCCATTCACCCGCTCTTCCAAGTCTCCTAAAGGGATCAGTGTACACAGTGTTGCAGTTGAAATAATCCATTATAATATAATCGACGAACAGTTTTTATCGCCAGCATAATGCACAATTATCTCTGCAATTAGCAAAAGTTGATAATGCAATCATTATATCTTGACAATAATAAGACAGTAATTAATATCTAGGTAATTATCATTGTCAATATAAACATCACTTTTATCATCGTTGTTGAAAATGTAAGGTGTTCGTCATCTTAACAGGAATAATTCTTGAATTTCACCTCCACAGCATCGCAATCAATGTTATATTATTGGCATAACACATTGTCATGTGGTTATCGTAAGCTTGGCTTACTACTACACAAAGCTAGATTGAAAGAACTGGATGTAAGAAGACTTCCGAACCCGCTTGAAAATCCGAATCAGCATTCACAATTTGGGCCTTTACCTGGGCTCGAACCCTGACTACTGGCGGTTGGAAATACGAAGTCTGCCAAAAGTATCCATCTATCTAGTATTAACGAAACATACCCCACCTAGGCAATTGCACCTTATTCCCCTTCAAAGTGTGACAGACACGGCTCTTATATATTTTATTATAATAAATACCTCTCAAGTACACACTGTGTGACAGGGACGGCTCAGCATTCATCCAAGCTGCTGTTGCTAACTGTTGATGATGGGTGGTGTTGTCTGGCAACAACAGACCTGGTTATATATTTTAAAATAAAGGCCTCTTAAGTCAACATAAGTGTGACGGACACGGCTCTAATTATGTATTTTAGAAAATAAATGTGACAGATACGGGTCTAACTTCCTACGCCCAGCTCTCGTCCAGGTTGCGCTGCTGTTGACTGCTGCTGATGACTGGTTTTGTCTGGCAACAACAGATCCGGCTGATGGCTTCTACTGATACTATGTGTGACAGACACAGATATTATTACATATTTGATTATTAATGGCATGATTGTTATAAACACTTGCAAAATCAGCGAATATAATTTGCACAATTGTCATAAGCGTAATTAACAAAGATACACCAGTATCAGTGTTACCATGACTAAAATCAATGACACTAATTATTGATAATCATAATTCTCATCATAAATTATCATTGTTGCCATAGTGATCATACCAATAATCGATGATTCTTCCAGCACGAATTTAACATTGCCAATGTGAGCATAAATATTATTGACATAGGTCGTTTGAGTTATTTCCCCTGTTTTAGATTTCATATTTCAATAAACACCCTGAAGGTTACACCCTCTTCAATGTTCAATCTTTCTCCCTCAATCGACCATCGCCAATTATTCCTCTTGTCTCCCCTTCCCCATTGTATACCCCTTTTCCTTTAGAAACCGTCAACCAAAACTGTCACCAAAACTGTCAACATAGGTTTCGTCAGTTTTTAAGTTGGTCTAGCTGGCTATGTATCTATCTCGCGTACATGTCGAACCAATGGAGGTAGAGAGCTGAAAATTTAAACATTTACTCATTGTTATGTCTAAAGAAAACTGATGTTTTTTTTTACCACACCCCCATCCCATAAATAGTCTTTTAGTAGGAGGGTTCATTTTGCAATGTAAGTTCATGGTGAATTGGTCCTTAATTTGTGTCCGTTAGCATTTAGGTTTGTTTTTTGAAAATTCAGACGTCTTTTACAAAAGGCTAGAGAAGTAACTAATTCATTGATCACCCCTTTTTTCAATTTTTTTAATTGATCCCCCCCAACATGGCATGCAGCCAAAAGACATTGGTTACATGACGGTTTCTATTGAGTAACTAACCAGAGCGGTATTTGTTTGTTTGTTTCTTTCTAATTCTATCTTTTTTCTTGAGTTTTTATTTCTTCTTTCTTGTATCCATCTTCTTTCTTTCCAGAAACGTTTAAATTCTTTCTTTCTTTCTTTCTTTGTAATTCTTGTAGTTTTTATTTCTTCTTTCTTGTATCCATATTTGTTTCCTCTTTCTTTCCATATATGTTTAAATTCTTTCTTTCTTTTTTTCTTATCAATCCTCACCCCTTTCTTTTGTTATCTTCTTCCCTTTTCCATCTTTTTCATGCCTTTCGCCTTTTCGCATTTTGGATCAATACTCCGGTTGCTGACCTTTTCTCTGTTGTCTTTCTCTTCCACGATTCGCTCATTCTTTTATAACCACCAAGTTTGTTTCTTCCAATTCTTATTTAAAGAGAATCCTCATTCATTTTCAACGATTTCCATTACACTTTAATTCATTCATCTTCATGTTTCTTTTAGATTTCTTTCTGCACATTTTCTCTCTCTCCAAACAGCTTTCCTGTAATCTTTCTTATTCGCTTTTATCGTTTTTTTTTCTCTAATTATGTTGTTTTTCCGTGCATCCTTTTCTATCTCGCTTGACTAAAAACATCAACCAATCCTACAATCAATAACTAGAACAGTCATTATGGCTGCAAACTGTAAAAATATTTCTGATTGTCCCTCGATCATAAATAATTTTCCAGAACAGATTCCTCACTTTTTCATTACTTACTATACCTATTCTCTTTTAATTCCTCTTACCCATCTCATCCCGTGCTCGGCGTTTCTTTCCCCAACGCCCATCTCAAATTTACTGATTACCGGAGCTTGCAGAAAAACATTTCTGAGACAGAAAAAAACCTGTTACTTCTATTTAGTATGAGAAAAGATCTTATTGATCCTAATCACGAAGACCTTGATTTATTGGTATAATGAGATCAATATATTAGATACAGTATATCCAATTTCTGGCTGTGACCCAGCGCTGATGACATAAAACTTGACATTGAAATGTTTGAACCATCTTCTTAAAATATGTTTTATCTCCCCATAGAAAACAGAGTTTTTCGATCTGGCTCATAACTTCTAAAAGAAAACTGGTCTGGTTATTCACTCAATAGAAAACATCACGTGATCAGCGTCTTTTGGCAGCCGTGTTGGGGGTGATCATTTAAAAAATTGGAATAAGGGATGATCAATAGATAAGTTACTTCTCTCGCATTTTGTTGGGCAGTGATCACTAGAATAGTCTGAGTTTTCAAAAAGCAAGCGTGAATTCTGCCGGACACAAACCAAGGGATCAATTTAGCACAAACGTACATTGCAAATTGAACCCCCAACTAAAAACCTATTTAAGGGGATAATTTTCTAAAACTTTTTGTCTAGACATAATAAAGAGTAAATGTTTAAATATTGAACCCTCTAGCTCCATTGGTGCGTCATATACGGCTGACCAACTTAAAAACTGAAGAAACCTACGTTGACAGTTTTGGTTGACAGTTTCTAATTTGCTCCAAATGAGAACACGGCCCACTTGTTTTCAAGGAAACCAATGTAAACAAGACTGATTTGCTGAGGCGTTAGTTCATCACACTCAGACTCAGTTGCTCCCGTATCGTCCAACACATGAGTCAATGAATTTGTCTTAATTTCAAGAACGGTCCATGCAGATCCATTCATTATTTCTGTAGCAATTGTGGGCCGGGACCGGGTTGATACATTTCGATATATCTCAAGTCTCCACAGATTCATTTGTGCCAGTAAAAAATATTATTTTATAAGAAAAAAAATAACCATTTTCTATTCATGAAATAATGATTCTCTACAGAAATTGATGAGTTAAAGCATGATTTTGGCAGGAATTTACCTGAAGATGATTATAATTTATTTTTCGTTCATGAATATTGACAGGAAACATCGTTGCAAATGCAATGTGACAGAAACCTTAAAGGTCTCAAGGTTGTCGGATTAAAGAGGTACAACTTGTATTTTTCGTATAAAAGATAGGTCTATGGGTATTTACTAAGCTTAGCTGAGTCTGGCACAAGGCTACAGTAATGTAGCCTTGTGCCATATATATATAGTGATGGTGTGTATGCATTTAAATACACAAACACTCAGACATATATACAATGTGTGCAAAAGGTAACCCCTACATCTTAAAAAGTTTATTTTAATATACATATAACTTCAGAATTGACAAATTCAGTGTCTGATTTTGTACATAACTTTTCAATCCTCAGTCTTGTTTCAATAAATTTTAATCTTTTTTTAAATCTGTTTGCGGTTGCCGTTTGACCACTGGTGCACATATTGAGTCATTGTAAATACTGCCAAAAAGCCTTACGGGTTTAACTTTCCTGTGGTGCAAGTTTAGTTTTGCCAATATTTGTAGTTATCCAGAAATATATGTTTTTGAAAAGTGTCAAATCTTTTTAAAACACCCTGTATATGGCTGATTCTAACACAGCCGTAAAAGGATGAACCAGAAAATTGTCAACAACATGAAATTATCAATCTGTCAAAAGGCCACCTGCAGCAAGCTATCACTTTAAAAAAGGGGCAACCATTCCTTTGACTTCAGGGTTCCTGTTGATATGACCCGCTCGGCTAACAATTCATGTTCGAGTGTTGAAATATTTCAGGTTCACCAATAAAATTAAACAAACGTCACTAACGTCTAGGTCATTACCCCTCAGTTTAGTCTATCATTGAGCGCACACGTGGATAAATGATTGACTGTTTAGCAAAATACAGACGGTGCCGCTGTCCTATAGCAACACCTGCGTTCACAAAAAGCCGTGTGCTGACGATAAGCCAAACTGTGTAAATTCCATAAATGAAAATTAAAATAGCTGTCTATTGAGCGCTAACGTGATGATTAATAAGCTCGTCTCGCAGACCAATTTGCTAATGTAGTGACTTCCTAATTGGGTCCCCTACTACTATAGCTTTTACCAAGGGTCATATCAACAGGAACCCTGAAGTCAAAGGAATGGTTGGCCCTTTTTTGAGTGATAGCTTGCTGCAGGTGGCCTTTGGACAGATTGTATAATGTAATGTTGTTGACAATTCTCAGGTTCATATTTTTACGGCTGTTTTAGCTAAGCTTAGAAAATAAGTTTGGGGAACTTAACGTAGTGTAATGGTTGGTAACTTTATCTCGCAGACCAATTTGCTAGTGTAGTGACTTCGATCACCACTGGGTGCCCTACTACTTTGTGCCAGACTAAGCTAAGATTGGGAAATAACTTTTAAGGGTCACATCGTAGCGCAATGGTTGGTAACTTTGTCTCGCAGACCAATTCACTAATTACTAGGTTACCGTATGTAGCGTGATGGTTAGCATGTTCGTCTTGCATACAAATCTGCTTGTTGTGCCTTCAATCTTCATTGGGTCAAGTACTGCTGTGGCTATGTGCCACACTAAACTAAGCTTTTTGAGCTCACCGTAGCACTATGGTTATTAAACTCGTCTCGCAGACAAATTATCTAATGTAGTGACTTCAATCCTCACTGGGTACCCTACTACTGTAGCCTTGTTTAAGCTGAGTTTAGCAAATAGCCATAGTAATATACCGTATATACTTGAATATAAAACAAGTTGTCCTTACTAAAAAATGGCCCAAAACCAGCGGTTCGACTTATACTCAGGTCAGTCTAAAATGACCAATACTCTTGTCTATTTAACTACAGCGTCGATAGACACAATACATATTAGCGAGCAATAATGCCCGTTGTTTTTAACTCAATTCGTCAACATTGTTTTGTATGAAATGCTATGTAGGTAGTATACGGTGCCTATTGCAATATCATTTTAAAATCATTTTTCCAGGTAGATTCGTCATCACTGAAGAGAATTTCACCTTTACAACCTGAAAACAACGATCGATACGTTGAAGATGAAAGAAGTTTATGTTTCAGTGACAGCTGACCAAGTGCCCTAAATGGTGTATTCATAAGGGGATATCTCTCACGATGACGTTATGGCAAAATAACAGACTCGGGTTATGTTTTCTGTTGGTAGAGTCGCCAGCGGCAGCATAGCAGAGAGAGAGAGAGAGAGAGAGAGAGAGAGAGAGAGAGAGATTGATCATTATCATTAATTTGACTATTATCTTCTTTTATCTAAATCAGTTCCTTTTTATCGCAACTTGAATTAGACTGTTGAACTACGGCATTGGGTAAACAATGTGGCTCGGAAATAAAGAATAAGGTCCCGGCAGGACTCGAACAAACATCCCTTTTGCTTTGCTGCTCTAACCCTTAAACCAGGGGTCGGCAACCTTTTTGCCCCTGCGGTCAGCATCAATGAATGGACGGTGGGGCCAGATAAAATGTCACAGAAAGCTTGAAATATGGGGATCATCAATATAAATATATCTAGTTATATTTTGCTTCGAATCAATTAATAAAGTATGCTGGGCAATCTTTTGTGCTTAACCAAGGTTGCTAATTAGTACTGGAAGAACTCAACTTAGTCGCAATTTATTTAAATCAAGACATATTTTGAATCTATTAAAAAGACAAAGAATCTTTAAATCATAACATTTAAGCATAGTGTCCCAATATTTGCTTGCGGACCGGTCAAAATTCTTTCGCGGGCCGGATATGGCCGTACGTTGCCTACTCCTGCCCGATCTCTCCAGCGCCATGTTTGTTTTTGTTTATGTTCTGGTAGTATCAGTAAAGCAACCAATTAAGATGAAGGGAAATAGTAGTCAAAAAGTAGTCAAAATTTAATAGTAATGGTTAACAACACATCATCAAATAAAAATAATGAAAAGAGAGACTAGTTATTATGAATGATGAATTTCTTCAAGAATTGACTTACACAGTCTATGTTTATAGTATATACATGTACTTATGAAAACTGTAATATCAAGTAATGTAATGAACGATGCAACAAGCAAGTAGTCGAGTGTAACGTGTGCCATGAAAAGTTTAGCGAATTGTCAAGCGAGACCAATTTGCTAACCATCACTAATAGTCCAGGCGTTGTAATAGAATCCCGTAGGCATGTTTTCAGTCGACTAATGAAACCGATTGGACATGCTAGAGGGGCCTTCAGTGAGTAAAAATAACTTTGATAGGCATTCCAGATATGTTGCTAAAAAAGCTTAGCCCCATTTTTCACAGTGGCGGAATTTCGCTGTTGTGCGCTAGTCAGAAAAGAAAATTCATCAAATATGGCATGCTGTGAATGTTGGAAAGGAAATTTCATTCTGAGTAGTTTACAAGAGAACCATATGCGTCAGAGCAAGTCATTTCGAGTTAACTTTACTCACTGAGGGTCCTTCTAGCATGTCAAATTGGTTCCGTAAGTCATCTAAAGAATTCCTACGGGGCTCTATTGCAGCCTGGACTATCAGGAAAGGAGTCTAAGTTTAGTTTAGTACAGAGATAGGGACACAAAGCCGATACACCCCGTGAGGACCGAACACGCTACGCTAGCGAATAATCTAGCGAGACAAAACTGGCTAACCATTGTCCTACGCCAGGCACCCAAGCCTTTTTGTGGTACCTGCCTACAAGAGTGGGACGCCCACGATGATCGAACTCATTACTCAAGCGAATAATCGAACGAGACTAACTTGCTAACCATTTCCCTACGGCAGGCGCACAATCCTGTTTATTCTGGTACAAGCCTACAAGAGCGGGACGTCCGTGAGGATCGAACTCACTACACAAGCGGATGATCCCGCAAGATTAACTTGCTAACTATTTCCCTACGCCAGGCACCCAATCCTGTTTAACCTGGTACAAGCCCATAAGAGCGTAACACCCGTGGGGAATGAACTCAATACACTATCTAATGGTTTATTGAGCCTAGCTTGCTAAACAATCGCTCTACGCCAGGGACCTAAGTGCATTCTTTTAATATATATATATATGTGGTACACCAAATCGGCGAGATTGCCTAATTGGTGAAATTTTAACTTTAAAAAAAAAAAATAAATACGTAATTTTAATTTGATCAAACGTTCATTTAATCAAAACAAGAATATAAAACTATTTTTTTACAATCAAATGTTTGTGAAATCAAACTGTTTTCCAAAAAATAAATACGCAGTTTTAACTTTATTTTGCAAAAAAATAAGTAAATTTCGCCAATTAGCCAATTCCACCGATTCGGCGTAATATATGTATTGACAAAAAGGCTACATTTGACAATGTTTTATTTTGTTTCATTGTATGGCTTAGCGTTCATTGTAACTAGTTTCTTGTTAATTGTTTCACTAGCACTTCAATCCCTGACGAAACAAAGTTGTTTTTTCTGCCATTATATTGTACTGCAATTCGGGCGGTGTCGATGGTGATGGTGAATTATTATTAACTTTAGTGGGACATTCTCCCAGGATAGCCCAACACCCGCTCGTCCCAACCTGTTCACGTTACCCAACCTTACCATATAGACCCCAGACATTTATATCGTAATTTGCTCCACCAACTCGCACACTACAGTTAATATGGTAATGCTGACAAACTAGCGAAGCGCACAAATGCATTACATGAATACCGTTCCAAAAGGCGGAGGCACTCACAATACAAGTCACATGTGCGTTGTATATTTAACTATACATGCACAAAGGATTACAATTATGGGCACACTTATTGACATTCACGCGCCTATGCGTCTACACAGATATGTGTTGGCAAGTGCACACGTGTGCAAGCATGTGCACAAATACTATACACGTATGAACTTAAGAGGATATCCTTATACACAGAAATATGCGAAAATAGATTCACTCACGCATACACTCATACAAATACAAAAATACATACGAGAGGGTAACCCCCCCCAAAACATGTGACGCGTGAACTGGACGCACTGGCACATTATGTCGCTAGGTGTCACGAGTCGACACTATTATCAGTCAGTCTCCCACGTGGCGTTATTCTGAATTGAATGATTTGTTTCCTGACGCCTTTTTCTGATGTTTCACAATTTTCGCGAAGAAAAACAAACAGCGTAAAGTTTTGTGTTATTTTGGCGGAAACTGCAACTGAAATTGTCGTAACGCTTCGAGACATTTTGAGGAAGGAGCTTTAGGTAAACGTGCTCGACTGGTCTTCGTTTCAAACGTGTTGAAATGTCACTTGAAGACCAACAACGATCTGGCCGACCTTCAATAAGCCTAAATGACGAAAGTTCGCCAGACCATCGATGGGATATCTGAAGTGACTGGTTTGTCTTGTCTGCGAATGTTAACAGGAGATTTGAAACTGAAACGCATTTCTGCAAAATCCGTACCCGGTTCGCTCGAAGAGGATACCCCACCCCCCACCCTACGCAAAGAAAACCAACAAAAATCCCCAAAGAACAACCGTTTGAATGTGTGCTACAATTTGAGGGAACAAGTTCGAAAT
>VCCN01002723.1:537314-547398 GCA_006491835.1 Architeuthis dux
GAATATAAAAAACATTTCTGTAGGTAAGATCTTTAGTTTAAACTTGTTTCACATCAATAGTAAGTATCATCTTAAATGCTTTAAGACTGAAAGACTTATATAAATATACACTTTTATAAATATGAAACTTCTATATTAAAAGAGAAAATATATTTATTTTCCTTTTCTTTCAGCAACATATTTAGTATGTGAAGCTACACAGCTTCTAGACTATATATATATATGTATGTGTGTGTGTGTTTGCTAAGATTATGTTAGTTTGACACAAGAGTATATAGTAAAAGTTTACGAAACTAAATTTGTTAACACTCGTACAATACATCAAATATCTGTATCTACTTGATCTATTTATATAGTTGAAAGAATAGTAAGATATCTATCTATATATCTATACATAGATAAATTACATGCAAACATATAAACGTGTTATGCTGCATGTGTTTCTCTACCTTCAGACGTCTGTTCGCAGACACCCATTAAAATGGGGTAAGAAAATACTGTATGTACCCACTACACCGTGCCAGTTTTCCACCCATTGACCCACATGCGTGTCTACCGGGGAAAGAAAACTAGAACTTTGCTAAAGAAAGGTCCCAACTCGGCGAGTCTTGTGGATTGACGAACGCAGTTGACGGGCGAGTTCGTCTTTGGTGGTATAAAAGGTTGTTTTCTGTTTCAAGTTACTTGAAAAAAAAGGAGAGTACTGAGACATTGGTAGGAAGGTGGAAAGGGTGTGCCTTTTTTAGACTTGCAATAGCCCGTCCCATCACCCCCGTTCCTTGCCCAGCCCACGTAAGAGAAGAATAAAGAAAAAAGGCATATAAGCATGCCGTCGATTGAAAACATAAGTAATAAATAGGGCGGTTGGGAAATTAAGAAATGAATGGGGAGAGTTTCGGTGCAGTAATATCTATACATATAAAGTCTACATGTAAATGCTTACAGTAGGGTAAACAGGAAGCAGGGGGCCCCCTTCCCAATTCCACATAGATGTGAACATGCAGAAGTGCCCTCTACTTGTTGTGTCTTTTGCATTCAGCTTTCTTTCGCACAAGAAGTCGTTGATTTTCTCTTTTCATAGACACAAATACGAGGTGCTACCCAAAAGTTCAGGGAACTTAAGGAGCGAATGGCTCCATCAAAGACAAAATATTGATAGAACATAAACAATAAACTATGAAAATGGAAATACTTTACTTCAGTTTCAGTGTGCTCGACGTTTTAAAAAGAATCTTAACATTCCAAAAATTTGAAAATTAAAAATTTTTAAATTTCGAACATTTTAAATTTCAAAAGTTTTAAATTTCAAAAGTTTTAAATTTCAAAAATTTTAAATTTCAAAATTGATAAAATTCTAATAAATGTAGGTCCGCCTTGTGTATTGGATTGATGGATTCGTCTTAATGGATGTAGATGTTACGACTGTTTAGGCCATTATCAACATCATGATTCCTGATAGAAAAATTAAGTTCTTCATTTCCCCTTTGAGTGATTACGAGAGCTTCGCTAAATGTCCGGCGAGACACGGGAAACACTAGGTAACTTGACAGATGAAGAGTGATGAATCTGTTCAAATTCCCTTAACTTTGGGGCAGCATCATATCATATCTATCTATCTATCTTGACTGGTGTTAATTGAATTTTACTTATATAAATGACCGGAACAAAATAAATGGCCGTTTTTATGTTGCATTAGTGCGATCGTTTTTTTTCGCATCGTTCTTTTCTGTTTATGCGTACATCTGCATATTATGTATATAAAGCGTGGCGTCTCCTCTTTCGGGTGAATTCTTTTTTTACTTTCATTTATTTATTTATTTTGTAGGGTATCGACGCAGAGATTCACTTCTCGTAATCTGGATCTCCAAGTTGAGCTTGGTCGCGGTCGCAAGGCGTCACTCGACGATAAAGAATTGAGGGCAGCCTTGGAGGCTCAACCAGAAACAAACACTCGGGCGTTGGGTGCAAAGCTGTGGATAGCCCATGCAACAGTCAGAAGAGACCAGAAGAAAATGCAGAAGTGGGTAAACCATGATTCGATTGATGATCAGAAGCTTGCACGGATTAACACTTGTTGAATTTGTTTGTTCGTTTAAAAAATGACCCTTTTCTTGATTGTGTATTTACTCTTGATGAAAAGTGGTTTCTGTGTGATCGGAAACGTGGCTTTCTTTAGGTCGACAAACTTGCTCTCCTCTCAAGCTTCCCCAACCAAAATAAGATCCCCCTAAACCTTTAGTGAGCTATAATGGAGTAATACATTACAGCCTCTTGCAACCTGGTCAGACCATCACGACAGAGTCCTATTGTCGTGTTTTAGAACCGATGCATCAAAAGTTGCAAACATTTTGGCCAGCAGTGGTCAACAGAAAGGGGCCTATCCTCCTGCAGGATAACGCAAGACCTCTTACTTCACAAACCACCTGGCAAAAACTGATGCAGTTAGGAATCGGGGTCTTGCCCCACCCTCCCAAGTCACCGGACCTGTCCCCTACCGATTACCACTTTTCCGGATCTTAGATACATATACACACCAGCAAGTGTACACCATTGCGGACCGGTCGAAAATACCATCCGGCAGTTTGCTGACTGCCTTGACCCCAGTTTCTTTTGTTATGGTGATGGAATAAATTCACTGCCGGATCGTTAGCAGCATTGTGTCGATTTGAATAGTGTTTACTTTGACGAATAAAGTTGTATAAGAACCGAGCTATAACGTCTTAAGATTTGTTGTTCAAAACGGCCATTTATTTTGTTCTAACCTTATATATATATATATATAGCAAGGCACATAAGTATTCGACACCTTTCAAAAATATAGTTTATTTAGAAATTAGCTATATTTCTCATTTTCAGATCTATTTTAAATTTTGTATCCCACAAGCTTTCAACGGATGAAAACGAAAATTGAATAATAGGAATGGTATAATACCTTTAGGAAAGTACATTAATGTTTAGTCGTATAGTCTTTGTTCGCTATGCCAGACTCTAAACATTTCTTGCTGCCAGTCACCAGACGCCAGGAGAGATATTGGAGCTCTTCAGATTTCCCAAATTGGTGGGTTGACTTTTTCGCATCCGAATCTCTAATTTCATAGGTGCAAAAATGTAGCCAACAACTCGGAAAATTGGCTAGAAATGTCTACAAATGACCCCAGGTGACCTTAAATGCCTACTGAGGTCAAATTCGCATTGCCTATGACCTTTGCCATGAAAAGACTTGCCCTTATACCAAATTTCAGTTCCATAGGAACCAAAGTATTATCATTACTGGGGAAATTGAGTAGGAATCAACTTGAATGACCCCCAATCTTAACCGCGTTTAGTCTGTTACCTTCAACGTGAGAGGATGTACCAATATGCAAAAGATCAGCATGGTTGGTGCGAAATTGCGTCCCACAAGTTTGAAAATTGGCTAGAGATGACCTTTTGTGACCTCAAGTGACCTCAAGTGACCTCTAAGATCAAAATCACACTGCATATGAGTTTCGCCATGGAAAGATTTACCTCTATGTCTAATCTCAGTTTCATAGGTGCAAAATTGTGGCCCCAAAAATCTGAAGTTTTTTTTAAAAATGACCAGAAAGAACCTCTGGTGACCTTGAATGACCCCCAGAGATCAACAACACATAGATTGAGATCTTCACCGTAAAGGATGTACCCGTATGGTAAACTTCACCATCCTTGATGCAAAATGGTGGCCAACAACTATGAAAATGGTTAGAAATAACCGGAAATTACCTCTGGTGACCTATAATGACCTGCGAGGTCAACCTCACATAGTCTATGCGGAGAGTTGACCTCTTCCCAGTCTACATGCAGAATATTAGATCGATAGGGCGTGTAGTCTTTGCGGAGAAGAGGCGCGGACAAACAAAGTGCTTAATATATATATATAAAATTTATAACATATACACATTGTATATGCTCTATTTTATTGTTTTATTAATTTGTTCACTAAAATATTGAGCACTATGTGCATTCAACATATTCTGTTTCTTTAAAAACAAAATACACACACACACACACATAAGATAAGAAACAGTATAGATAAAAAAAACACATTAACAGAAAATAAAGAAAAGAGACAGACACACACAGTCGTAAAAGAAAAGGAAAGGAAAAGGGCAACAGACAACAAAACGAACAACAAGTAACGTCCCAAAAAGATTGAAAACACCCACTACAAAATTCCACAGATGAATGGACAAAAATCCAACAAATAACAAGACATGAAAAAAAGACTTTCTTAGTATAAAGTTTCTAAATTAATTTTGCACCCACTGGTTGTACAACTCGCAGTGGATCAATAAAAAATATTAGTTACATTACCACTCTATCATAGGTATTGAGCATTCTCCAAAACGGTCTACTGAATTATTTTGACACCAATGTGTGGCAATTTGATGAATACGGATTATATATATATATAAATGAAATCAAGTGATGGATAATTTTATATCCTACAGGATATGATAATTATAAAGATATTTATTAGTTGAGAAACCTATATTTTCTTAGCTGATGTTAGCCAATTTTAAAGACAGTTTTAGCTATAAATAACAAAATATACTTAGCAAAACCGGGTGGTATAGGAAGGATTCTTTTTTTTTTTTCTGTGTCAAATTTTGAGGATAATAGATAATTTTTGTCGAGTTTAATATTTTTTAAACCGTGGAATTCGCACGGGTTACTGCTATTTTTGAGCAAATTCATAGAGAAAGTACGCTGTCACACGCAGATAAATGCAACAACAAAGAGCAGGCATTTGCTTGAAAAGGGCCACGTCTGGATGGAGGTCAATTTTCTTCCAGAAGACTGAGTAGCGCCTCTGTGCTAGGGAGGTGCCAATAGCGAGCGTCTTACGTTATTTTAAATTCAAAACCTAGGTTTATAAATAGAATGTCGTTGCCTTTATTGGGGACTGGGGATTTAATAGAACCGTCCTCTCCCAATGAACGTTTGGCGCATTTGTATAAGGTTACGAGATGTATGAAACATGCTTACACAACCAGAAACACACACACACACACACACACACACACACACACACACACACACACACGCATACACACACACACACACACTCACATACACATATATACTATTTCTCTCTTTCTCTCTCCGTTTCTCTTACACACACTTTCTCACTCACATTCGCATACTTTCTCACACACTCACACAGACACACATACTCTATCACACTTTCTATCTCTCTCTCTCTCTGACACACATACACACATACACACATATACTATTTCTCTCTCCGTTTCTCTTGCACGCACTTTCTCACTCACATTCACATACTTTCTCACACACTCACACACACACACATACTCTATCACACTTTCTCTCTCACACACACTCACACACTAACATATACATACTTTTACACGCACACACACACACACTCACAGACACACACATTCTCCCCCTCTCTCTTTTCTCTCTTTCATACCCAAACACTTTCCCACTCATACACGTTCTCTCTTTTTCTTTCTATAACACACTTTCTCTCTCTAGCACTCACCGACACACTCACAGATACAAACACTTCCACACACACACACACGCACACACACACACACACATACAATCTCTCTCCCCATTACATACTATTCACATATCTCTCTCTCTCTATCTCTCTCCCCCCTCTCTATCTCTTTCACACTAACATATATTAACATATACACACACTTTTACACGCACAGGAAGAGAGACACTCTCTCTTTCTCTCTTTTCTCTGTTTCACACTTTCTCTCTCTCACGCACTTTCTTTCCCTCTTTCTGTCTCTCTAACACACTAACACACACACACAAGCACTCTATCTCTCTCACACACACACACACACACACACACTGTCTCTCTTTCACACATACACACTTTCGCTCGCTTAGGTTTATGCTACCCTTTCTCCCACTCTCATACACCGATGTGTTAAACTCACATATTCAGACACCAACATTCACTTTCCCATACTTACACACTACTGTCCCTCCGTCATACACACACACACGTAGATTGGGCGCCTAACGTAGTGCTATTATCAACAAGCTCGTCTCACAGGCGATTCGTTAGTGTATTGAGTATCGAGCCTCATTTGGAACCCCACTGCCGTAGTCTTGTGCCAGACTAAGCTAACCTATGGATAAGGGCTTGCCAAATGGCTGAGATAGTTTTATGTTTACTAACAATGCCAAAGGCCAGTATTCGAGCTCTGGTACGTGGGGCAACACAATATGTCTACTACCAGTTCCCCCATTTGGTCATGTGCCGTACCAAGTTAAGCTTAGTATCTATCTATCGATCTATCTATCTATCTATCTATCTATCTATCTATCTATCTATCTATCTATCTATCTATCTATCTATCCATCCACACGCACCTATTTATCTACAGTGGCTGCAGAAAGTATACGATACATTGCAAAATGTATGTTTTAACATAATTATAAAGCTTCAAAATTTTTCAGAATTTGGAGCAAAGATTTCTGATTTTTGTACATAACCTTTTAATGTTTGATTAGGAGCCGACAACCAAAACTGTCAACATAGGTCAACATAGGTCAACATAGGTTTCTTCAGTTTTTAAGTGATTCTGTCTGGTTGGCTATGTATGTATGTGCCATGCGTACAGGCCGCACCAATGAGGTTTGAGGGCTGCAACTACAAATATGTACTCATTATTATGTCTAGAAAAAACTTTTTTTTAGAAAATTACACCCGAAAATAAGTTTTTAGTGGGGGGGGGGGCAAATTTACTATGTAAGTTTATGCTAAATTAGTTATTCAGTTTTTTTTAATTGATCACTCCCAACACGACATGCTGCCAAAAGACGTTGGTCCCGTGACGGTTTCTATTGGGTGACTAACCAGACCTGTATTTTTAAATTCTTCTATTTGTTGTATTAATATTAATCTTTGATCCAAATTCTGTCTAAGCTTTTAGTGGGGGTTCAATTTACTATGCAAGTTTATGCTTAAGTGGTCCCTCAGTTTGTGTCCGGTAGCATTCACGTTTGATTTTTGAAAGATTGGACTTTTTAAAATTCAACAAGCGGCGAGAGAAGTAACTTATTCATTGATCAGTTTTTAATTGATCACCCCCAACACGGCATGCTGCCAAAAGACGTTGGTCCCGTGACGGTTTCTATTGAGCGACTAACCAGAGCTGTCTTTTTAAATTCTTCTATTGGTTGTATTAATATTAATCTTCATTCCAAATTCTGTCACTCTTGAAGCTGCATAAGTATGTTAAAATGAACCTTTTTTGCAATGTGTCCAATATTTTTCGCTCTCACTGTATATCTAAACAAACACATACGCACGCAGACTCACTCACACATCCATACCTATACAAACAATTGAAAAACAACAACAACAACAACAAAAGCAACAACAACAACAACAGAAAACAAGGCTAAAAGACTGACGGCTCTTGCATTAACATTGAGAGAATCACACGAGCTCAATTTTTTTCTTTCATGCACGTGCAGGGTTGAAAACAATTCTTTGCTGATGTTACAGTTTGTAGACCCACTGCCCTACATTTCATTGTAGAGGAGTGAGGCGGTCGGTCGCTCTGACCTAACAAAGGAACGCGCACATTTCAAAAAGAAATTACAACACATGCACGCACGCATACATATTACAATGCTTACGTATGCAACTCCCTGCACAGCAGGCATACGTATTCACAGTTTTAAACACAGATTCCCAAGAACGCACACACATTCAAACGTCAACTCCTTAGCAAGCACACACACACACACACACACACACACACACACACACACACACATGACACAAGGTTTACGTATACAACTCTCATCACAGCATGCGTAAGTATTCACAGTTTTAAACACAGATGCCCAAGAACGCACAGACATTCAAACGTCAACTCCTTGGCAAGCACACACGCACACACACACACACACACACACACACACGGGCACGCGATTAGTTTCAGCAGCTCAAACACAATGTGACTGTAAATATGAATATGTGTACGTATACTAATATATGTGACTATATGCACAGTGTCGCCCCTATCACTTTTTAATAGAAAGTTAATTTTCTTCTAAACAAAACATAGCAGGATCTTATTATTTCTAATGGAACATCACCCAATCAAAACGAATATTATCTGGTATTATTTACGACCAAACTATTGAATTAAAACTTCTTTTGTAGGGGTGTACTCATTTTTGGACGGCAACATATTCATATTTTTTTGCAACAGCGTTTCAATTCTGTAAAGTTTGGTCATATACACGTATACAGTTTCAACTACGTACATAGATTGTGACGGTAGATAACATGAATTCACAGAAAAATGTACAGCTAGGATTGAATGATTAATTTGACGATGTTATTTATGTTAATTGCATGCATTTGACATACATATGTTACAGTTATAACTACAAAGCACTCAGAGAGCGCATACCTCTTCCGACGCCATTGCCATGGGAAGTAAATTGTACATGAATCCGCCCCAAAATTTAATCACTTCTTCCGTAGCCTATTGCCCACCTTTCCAGAAAATATCATTAGAATCCATTGGGGACCTTTGGAGATATCGTGTGGACAGACATGAAATTTTGGCGATAATATGTGCTGTAAACATATAACTACGGCGTAGGGGAGGTAATTGTGCATGGATCACTCCCCAAATCTAACCACTTCTTCCTTGCCCCATTGCCCATCCTTGCACATCCTTTTAATTGGAATCCATTGAGTACTTTCAATATCTTGTGGTCAGGCGGAAAGACAGAAAGACAGAAGCGACCAAATACATATACCTCTCCAACTTCGTTGGATGAACTAAATTATAGGCTATCAATTTAGAAAGCAAGCTAATTATGAACGGTCCCGATAAAATACGAAAAGCGAGAAGCAACGGGAACGTAATTTAAAAAGCTTTTATACGGAGGTTTGTGTTGATTAAATGAATAATTTGGGGTTAGGTTTAGTGTTAAGATTATTCATTGATTACAGCAATTGTTATTGGTAATAAATGATATTTTTGATTGGCTTCTGGTTGCTTCCCTTTGCTTCGCGTCATGAGAAGCAAATGGAATGTAATTTTAAAAATCTTTTAAAGTGAGGCTTGTGGTGAATGATTACATAATTTAGGGTTACGGTTAGGTATATTGTTAGGGTTTTTCATTGATTAGAGCAATTGTTACTGGTAATAAATGATATCATCGTTTCGCTTCTCGTTGCACCTCGTATTTAATCACGACCTAAATATGCATTATATCTTCTGTAGTTAAATTTAATAAAGTTTTAAATGTTCAGTTTTCTGCTTTCATTTGTTCCGTAATAGTTTAACAACAGCAGCTAATCAGGACTGATATTGTTTTGGTGAACCTATTCCAGAAAAATATTCTTCGACTTTAGGTAAAACGAAACCGATGGTGGTAAACTACGAGAATCAACGGTAAGCTACGAGAAGCGATGGGAATGTAATTTTATAAAGAGGTTGGTGATGATTGATTAAAGAATTTAGGGTATGGGTTATTTATTGATTAGAGCAATTTTTACTGGTAATAAATGATACCGTTGCTTCGCTTCTCGTTGCTACCCGTTGCTTCTCGTATTTTACCACGACCTAAATATGAATGCATATTGGAATGCGGTTGTTAGCGAACACGTCTTACAACCCGCTAATAAGAGATGTTAATCTTCACTCAATGATACACAAATGTGGCCTTTTGTCTGGCTAACCTAAATATGTATCTATCTAGAAGAGCGATTCTCAAACCGGGGTATGCGTACCCCTAGGGTTATACAAGAGAAATCATGGCGATACGCGAGATTTGTAAAACACTGGTAAACACAACCAATTAAACGCAACTCGTGCGAGTTGTGAATAAGATTGTGAACTGGGGTTTTCAGCGGTGCGCATAACCAAAAACAAATTTCATGATTGAGAATGATATGCGGGTATGTCTCTCTGAAACTGTGTCTCGAATTGAGTTATTTGTTGGAAATAGCCAAAGCCATCCATCTAATTATAAATGTAACAATAACTGTAATGAAATTACTAACAAATGCTACATGTCTATTGTCTGTTCTATT
>VCCN01002723.1:555001-567334 GCA_006491835.1 Architeuthis dux
TTAAATGTGGTGACCTGTCCCTTGTAATAAAGCTCAGAAGCGGACGACCATCAGTTGTCGATTATAATGGTTTAAAACGTAAGGTAGAGGAGCACCGGACCAGCAGCACTCGAAAACTTTCAGAGGAGTTAGGAATAGGATTATCGAAAGATACCATATGTAGAGCATTACATACGCCTACAAACCTATAGGAGCTATTGAGAGGTTAAAAAACGAACATATTATCATACACTCCAATAGATGTTCTTGGCAATAAGAGGTATATTTTCTTTATTCCGAATTGTTTATTATGCGTTATGTCGAAGTCAGGTCATTAACAAAATTAATTAGCTGCTTAATTGCTATTTTCTCAAAATAGCAATCTGAAATTTGGACTCGGCATTAAATATTTAGAGTTTCTTCCGTTTTCCTTATGACATTTTTACAGGCTCATATATTCATCTTTTATTATCATTAACGACTTGGTTGTTATAAATCAATCTTTTTATTATTATTGGATGAAGTATTGTAACACACCACTTTTTATTAAATTTGACCGTCATCCAAATTGTTAGTTGTTTTTATACAACTTATTAATTCGCGACCGGAAATAAAGAGTAAGCCTTCGGTTAGAATCGAACCTACACCTTCATTGCCAGTTTATGCCTAGCTGCGTTTACCAATCGGCCACGAACACCTCATGTGTGGCAATGGTTAATAAACTATTGTCACAGACCATTACTAACGTAGTCAGTTCTATCCTTATTGTGTACTCTGCGTTTTTCACCTTGTGCCTGATGAAGCTTAGTAAATATGGGCGCTTCACCGTTGAGCAATGTTTAGTAAGATATCATCGCAGATATTCTCCATTACTATCAGAGCGAGTTCGACCAAGCTCACCACATTGTTGGCCTTGTGTCAGCCGAAGCTAAGCTTAGTAAGCCTTACATGGGCAACACATTTCAGCATTCACAGATCCAAAATCTGTTACCCTGAGTTGTCAGAGGTTGCGGTTGTCAGAGGTACAGGGGACTGAGTTGTAGGACAGAGAGAGGTATACAGGTATACCCCGCTTTTTCTAAGGTATTTTTACGAAAAAGGCAAAAGGCGAAAATAGCGTTTGTTTTGCAGTGAGCTGTTATAGAGGAAGCGTGCACCCCCTCCCTCTCTCTGTCCTTCACCACAACTCAGCGTAACATATTTTGGATCTGCGAACGCTGAAATATTTTTCCCATATAAATTAATGGTAATTGCTTCTTCGCTTTACGCCATTTCGGCTTACGAAATGTTTTGTAAGGACCCACTACTTTCACATAGCGGGGTAAACCTATACTTATTTAATGTACATTCATAGATTTTTCCAAAGCAATGTTTACACAATAATAATTAAGACTATTAACTGGTTTAAATAAGCGGCAAATTCTGAAAATCATTGAGTCAACTTTCGACATACGACCACAAAGCTTTTGTTTTTTCTGTTTTCATTATAAATCCGAAAATTATAAGCGAAATCTACCTCATTTTAAAAAAACAAGACAGCTCTGATTAATCGCTCAATAGAAACCGTCACGTCACCAACGTCTTTTGGCAGCATGCCGTGTTGGGGATGATCAATTGAAAAATTGGAAAAAGCGGTCATCAATGAAAATGTTATTTCTTTCGCCTTTCGTTGGGCATTGGTCACTAACAAAAGTCTGCATTTAAAAAAAACAACCTAAAACCCCCCAAACCAAAAGAAAACAAGCGTAAATGCTGCCGGACACAAACTAAAGGACAAATTTAGCATAAACTTACATTGCAAATTTTTTTTTCTAGACACAATAAAGAGTAAATGTTTAAAATGTCAGTTCTCTTGCTCCATTGCGGCCTGTATGCGCGACACATACATACATACATATATATATATATATACATAGACAGCCAGCCAGATCAACTTCAAAACTGAAGAAACCTATGTTTTGGTTGACGGTTTCTAATATCTGACGCAATTTCCCGCTTTGCAGAATAATTCAAATTAAATCTCGAATAATCAATTGCCTCTCCGTCCGACCGTCTACTTCTCTGTCTGTCAAGGTGTTTACGTCGCTTGCAAATTGAGTTGCGTCCTTTCTTCACCACTATATAGAACCATTCATTAACTCGGGCTCCCCCCTCATCTTCTCTAGCCTAAATCCCTTCTCCGTTCCCACCCCCACTAATTTGGCTGATTTATTCTCGTAATTTAATGAATGACACCGACATTTTGTCCGTGTGGGAGAAGCAACTTTATTAGGTAAATATATACCTTCGAGCAAATAACAAGAGGGAAGTCGACATGTGCGTTGTATGTCTTCTGCCTTTGTTAAGTATTGGTTGTTTTTTTTGTTGTTTTTTTTTAATATTTTGGATTGTATATACAGGCGTATATGTGTGTTTATGTATGTGCGTGATTATCTATCAAAGTGTGAACGAATTAATAATTATTATTCTACTTGTTTGCATGTACGACCATTATGCTTTTGTCAAACTCCAGTTCAAGTCTGGAGTTGACTTTGTTTTTCTACCGTAACAGGAACAACAACAATCCTCACCAAATTATGGGGAGTAAACTTTTCACTTCCGTCATATTAAACCAAACCGATATGTAAAATTAAGATATCCCTATCGTGATTTGAAATCACGACCAACTGATTGGTTGGCGGCTCTCTTACCGACTGATTTAAATTCACAAGTCTTACATATCTGCGAAGATTTATGTTAGAAATAATCAAGAACACATTCTAATAAATAAATACATTTATGAACAGTTTCCTAAAGTGATTTAAAGTTTCCTAAAGTGATTTAAAATCAAGTGATTCGTAGCCGGTTCTCTTACCGACTGAGCCAAACTGACAAGTCTTAGATATCTACAAAAATGTATCTTACAGATACGCAAGGGCTTATTTCGTTCTAATAAATACAATACAAAAGTTACAGTAATCACCAGTCAGAATAGAAGTAGGAGTAGAGTTTGACCATACAACAGCCAGGCTTGTTCTACCTAAGATCAGGGTGTAGTATCTGTCCGATCCCCGGCTATTCAGAGATGGAATCAGTTACGCTTCTTTCAGTATGATTCTCTTAATGTTTTTGTAATATTTATATTCGAACGTTTCTTGCTAATCATTACTAAACTGTATATTTACTAAAATGAAACTGACTGAAAGCTTGTTTTGAATGGTGACACTCCTGTATACTATTCTTCCTGTTTGTATGTACGATCGTTACGATTTTCTTCTTTGGATCAGAGTGTAGTATCTGCCCGATCCCCGGCACTTATGACCTGGAATCAGTTACGCTTTCTGACCAAGAAACATGTATAATAATATTAAGCCAGAAGGGATCCGGAAAAACGAGGGAGTACTTTCTAGTTTATGTATAGTATTTGGCTATATGGCCGTGAATATTTGTACTGATAGGTTATTGTGATTTAATCTTAATAGTTTTCCCTTGATGCATCTAAAACCCAATGAATGTCCATCCGCGTGATTACGCACACGTTCATATTACTGTGTTAATTGATATCTCCGTAAGAATCTAAGAATATATCAAATTTAAACCAAACCCTGACCGAATTCTCCGTGTTGGTTCATTTTTTCTTAGGAATTCGTGCTTGCGTATGTGAAATGTTTTTATTTTTCTGCGACTTTGTAAAAAATACCATATACATTAAAGTCAAGTGTACTTCTAGCATGTCGATCCCGTGTGGATTTTGTTAAATTGAGATAAAATCTAGCGTCCCCTGGTAGTAATCGCACACGCACTACGAATTATAGTCTATTCATTGAAAAATCTCTACTCTAACCTACCATAGTCATAGGACTGGGCGGTGCTCTTCCAGTATCGTCTATCCTCGCGTTAACAACCACACGAGAACTTAACACACATTCCCGTGAATCTTGTTAGTCTATATTGTTCCAGTTGAGGAGGTGATGCTCTTTATCTCACACATTCTCATATTAACATGACCTTAACACACAGTCTTGCGATTCTGTTACACTGTGGTGTTCTAGTTGAAGATCTGATATTCTTCTAATGTGACCGTAATACTTAGTCCTGCGATTCTGTTTTAGTTGAAGAGCTGACACCCTTCTAAGCTGATCTTAATACATAGTCCTGTGATTCTGTTCTAGTTGACCTTAACTTTAACTGCGTCTTCAAATCTGACCGAAATACTCAGTCCTATGATTCTGTTCGACTATGCTGTTTTAGTTGAGATGATACTCTTCCAATATCATCTATTCTCACATTAACATGTGACCTTAACACCCAGTCATGCGACTGTTAGACTGTGGTGTTCTAGTTAAGGAGATGATACTCTTCCAATCATATCTATTCTCATATTAACACAAAACCTTAACTCTTAGTCTTGTGACTCTTTTGGACTATGTTGTTTTAATTGAGGAGATGCAAAATAAAAATAGAAAAAAGTGCTAAATGACCATCGAATGCAACCTAGATCTGAGGAAGGTTGATGAGAATTCAAAAATATGCAGTAACGGAAAATACTTCATCTAAGAATGTCATACAATAGAAGAAAGCCCCAAACTATTTCGTCCGAAACGTTATTTTAAAAACAACATTTCATAACTTCATAAAACAATCCGGAAATGTATAACAAATCCCATGGCTGTCTAAGGAAGAATCTTAGCCAACTGCGTAAGACTTTTAGATTTATTAGATTATTTATTTTACAAATATAGCTTTTTAGTCCACATTTTTAAAAAATCCTTTGAAATCTAAATGTTTAACTTTTGCCTCTCATCGTTTCCTTTTCGCATGTATTTTATACAGGCATAATCCTGGTTGGCCGATTGTTGCATATATTTGCGCCCTCCTTGTTCTTTGGTCGCCCAAAATAACAAAGAACATCTGGTTACTTGGACCGTAACTCAGGTTTATTATGTATCACTCACGAACGACTTCACTCACACTCCTGTTCTCAACGACTTCAACCGCTATTCACAGAACAAGGCTCTGCTCAAAATGTGACTTCGCACAAAAGCGAGACTCAAAGCCCAAGGCGACTATTAAGATCCAAGGGTCATCGACTACTCGACTGTACTCCTACAGTTATGCACTTGACACTACACGAATGAGAAGAAGTAGAAAGTGACGTCACAGTAGTAGTTGGAGCACCCAACACTAATATGCATTGGAAACAGTCAACAGTAAGATTAAGCAACCAAACACTTGGGGATCAGCGCAATAAATTATAAACCAAAACAAGGTTATTACACTGTGCCAACGTAGATTCTCTGAAAGATCTGATGAAACAACACCCATAGGCGTATGGGATATGTTTCGTTAAGGGGGTATAGTGGGTTTGATTTGTCCGAAATCTCACACGGTTTTGCCAGAATTACATTGATTTGTCCGAAATGTAATACTGTTTTGCCCGAACTGGGGGCCACTTGCCTCTCTGCCCCATGGCTTGTACGCCTATAACAACACCTAAGCTAATGAACGGATGTTATACAGAAACGACGTGATCACAGAATAAATGCAAAAAATGTTTTATCGTTAACTAATCAAGGTTTATCTCTAAGTGTGGTAGATAATCTCTTAATTGGTTGGAAGCCGACCAAAATCGACAATTATCTTTTTAAGTGATACCAATTGACAACACCCATCAATGGACTAATGAGTAAAGGCAATTATTATATGTTTAATGAAGTTTGAACATATAGTGTGTGAAACGTATGGAAACCTGAATGCTCAGCCCGTCCATTACATTCACATAGATGGGTTACAGCTACGACCTTTTCCCTGAAAACACCAATAAACTAACCAATTTGTTGATAAGGTTTATGCTTTACTCACAAAGGCAAAACATAGTTTTTTGTTTGTAGAAAGCATAGAGCTAAAAGAAATCGGTGTTCAAACGATCAGGTTTTGCTGCAGGGCAGGGGTCGGCGACCCTTTTGCCTCTGCGGGACGGATTGTGTATTGAATGTACAGTAGGTCAGATAAATATCCTAAAAAGCTTAAAATCTAGGAATTATCAATTTAAGTACTAGGTATATGCTACGTCAAATCATTGAATAAAGCATGCTAAAAATCATTAATGCTTAATAAAAACTGCCAATTAGTGATCAAAGAACTCAATTTAGTCGCAATATATTTCAATATTTGCCCCCGGGCCAGTAAAAATCACTTTGCGGATCTGGTCCACGGACCGTAGGTTGCCTACTCCAGTTGTAGGTTCACGACCAAATTTGTTTGTTTATTTATTGATATTTTTATACGAAGCATGTTAACTATAATTATTTAATTATGTTAACTTTATATATTTAATTACTAGCTGTATTACATCTTATTGTTGCGATGTCCATGAGAGATGGGCTACCGAGATGTAGGATACGAGTTCAAGTCTTGTTGGAAGCTACTTCTTTATTTCCGATTTCGCACTGTTTGCTCGTTTATCGACTTAGAATGTTGTGATAAAAACAACAATAACAAGATGGAATAAACATAGTAATGAAAGAAGCCTGGCTGGTGCAGGGTCAAACTCCACCCCTACTATTCCGACAGATGATTATTGTAACTTTTGTATTGTATTTATAATAAATAAATTCGTAGATAGTTAGTTTGGCTCAGTTGGTAAGAGAGCCGCCTATCGAGTACTTGGTCGTGATTTCAAATCACGGTAGGGAAATGTTTAATTTTATATATCGGTTTGGTTTAACGTGACGCGATAGACAAACAGTGATGAGTTTACTCCCCTAAGTTAGGTGAGGATTGTTCTTGTTACGGGGTGAAAATAAAGTCAACTCCAACTTGGACTGAGGTTTAACAATAATAATGATGTGCATCTTATTGTTCCAAGAACAGGTTACTTGATATTTAAGCATTTTGGCAACTCGATAACAATCATATGGGGTCTGCGTCCGCGCTCACCCATACTATAATTAATCGATTTGTCAATGGAGATAACTATTGAATGCCAAGTGTAGAGTAGCCCCCCCCATTCATTTGTTTATTTATTTGCAAATTTAATGTTAATTCTGGTCACACCTTGCACTACTTTCTTTCTTTCAAAGGGTGACGCAACGGGTCATAAGGTTTTCTAGTATTTTTAAATCCACCCAAAATGTCAAATATGATTGCCCTCCTCGGAGATGATAAATCTAATTTCCACTAGTCGTTGAATTAGTCATACCAATCATTCAGTTCACAGCCGGAAGCAATAATGAATTGACCCACTAAAACCTCTGTCTATCTATCACCATCCAACATATTAGAAACCGTCAACCAAAACTGTCAACCTCAAGATAGGTTTCTACAGTTTTCAAGCGGGTCTGGCTGGATGGCTATGTATGTATCGCGCGTACAGGCCGCAGCAATGGAGCTAGGGGCTGAAAATTTAAACATTTACTCCTTATTATGTCTAGAAAAAACTGGGGTGGTTTTTTAAAATTTTTAATGTTTAAAAGGTTTTTTAGTGGGTGGTTCAATTTGCAATGTAAGTTTTTGCTAAATTGGTCCCTTATTTTTTTTGAAAATTCAGACTTTTTTTAGTGATCACAGCCAAACAAAAGGCGAGAGAAGTAACTTATCCATTGATCACCCCTTTTCCCAACATTTTAATTGATCACCCCCCCCAACACGGGATGCTGCCAAAAGACGTTGGTCACGTGACGGTTTCTATTGAGTGAATAACCAGACCTGTTTATATGAGTATTCAAACTGCAATGCTATAAAGAGTCTTTTTTGTTGCGAAACAACAACGTTTCGATTAAGAGTTAAACGCGTTAGTCGACTGTACAACAGTGAGACGAGGTTTTTGCGTCCAATGCCTTTTTGCCATAGTTGTACCTAAAAGTAGAAAGCTTACTGATTTACACTTCTGTTAACGTTTTAACATGTGAAATTATCTTTATCATCATCAGTAGTCCATGAGCCGTCGTTTCGCTGACGGTTCACATTCGTGTACAAACACAAATTTATTTAATATCAGTTGAAAAATCGCCAAAACTGATATATTGTTTAAAAGGTAATTTAAGAAGAGTTCAAGGAAACAACAGACATATAGTTCTACTCCATATAACTCAAGATGCCCTCCTTCAACATGCAAGACATGCTGCTTTCCATGCAGGATGCATATAGAGTCAGGCAACTATATGTAGGCCACGGCACCTGAATCCTAGTGACTGGGGTGGACAAATTATGACGAGGAATGGAAGGTTTGCAGGATGACTCTCCAACCAATTGCGAAGCGAACAGTTGACGAAATGCAGATATAAGACTGAATGCCATGGAAAATGCCTATAAGTGTAATATAAATATAAATAAAGTGTAATAATCGGTGAAACATCGTCTAAACTGATCTATTGTTTAAGGGGTAATTTAAGAAGAGTTCAACCCAACAGCACTTTAATGACATCATATTACTTTGAATGATTATTGTCTTTAATAAATATATATATATGCATTATGCTATTTGCTTACTTGCATATTAGCCAATTATTTCTTTGAGGACGACATTACTTGTTAGTTTCCTCTCCCCTTCTTTCTCATTATGACATCTACGTGTTCCTCTCGTTCGGGTTATATATTTTGAAATAAAGGCCCCAAGTCAACATGTTACAGACAGAGTTACTTAAATCTCTGTCTTTCAAATTTTCAAATACATTTATAAAATGTTTGCTGTACTCCACTCCTACTTCTAGTCCAGCTGAAGATGATTAATGCAACGTTTGTATTGTATATATGATAAATAAATTCGTAGATATATAAGATTAATCGGTTTGGCTCCGTTGGTAAGAAAGCCGCCTAACAATCACTTGATCGTGATAAAGTCAAATAATAAAGTCAAATAATAAAGTCAAATTCAACTTGGACTGGAGTCCAGTCCAAGTTGGATTTGACTTTATTCCCTGTAACAAGAACAATCCTCACCATTTGTCTATCACGTCACGTTAAACCAAACCGATATAAAAATTAATATTCCCTACCGTGATTTGAAATCACGATCAAGTGATTGTTAGGCGGCTCTCTTACCAACGGAGCCAAACCGATTAGTCTTATATATCTACGAATTTATTTATCATATATACAATATAAACGTTGCATTAATCATCTTCAGCTGGACTAGAAGTAGGAGTGGAGTAGACCATGTAGCAGCCAGGCTTGTTTTACTTATAGTTCTTCCCTGCAATTTCTTCCATGTTGAAAGGAATAAAATATAAAAGTATCATCCCCAATTGAAATACAACGTTTTACTGTAATTTTCTTTCTTTCTGCTTGGAACTAAAAAAAAAGAAGAAACATTGCTCTCGATTCGAAAATAGTTTCTGCTGCGTTTGTAAATCGTGAAAAGTGTTTTTTAAGTACAGACAAATTGGAGTCTGACAGTCAAAGAAACCGGACGTCATTTTCGACGTTCTAAGAAAACAACGGTTTTTAACGGATGTAATCAAAAGATATACCTGCAGTGAAAAGGTCTAGGAATGTACCGAGTTCGTTCACATGTTGTCAAGGAGGCCAAGACACAGCTGCCAGACTAAGATCACTCCACCCCTGCCAACACGTCATGGCAGGGGAAGGCCCATCACTGTCCATGTCTTACACTTATTATGACCACTTACGTTTTGTCAGACACCAGGACAAAGTCAGCCTTTACTTTCCTATGTAACAAGAACAATCCTCACCGAAAATAGGGTGTACACCGATATGTAAAATCCCCATTTTCCTACCGTGACCTGAAATCATGACCTAGTGATCGCTATCCTGGTGTATTAGCACCTGTGCTAAAATGACAAGTCTTGCAGAAGTCCAACATAAGTAGAATTACGCAAGGAAGTAGAAGTAGGAGTAGAGTTTGTTTACTTATAAAAATCATTGTTGGTTCCTTGTCCGTTGTAGAACTCGTGGCAGTTGTAAAAAAAATCTCTAAAGATCTGCACTCTTCACAAATCGACTGATGGACCAGCGCCAATTGGCATTGAGTATTAAAAAGTGTCTAAGGTCTGGGTGGCTATGGCTGACTTTGGGCCAACCACTAGTTAGCACAAACATAACTCGTTCAAATATCCACGCATTGACCAGTTAATACAACGCAACTCGCATTCGACTGGAAAACATTTTTTTAATCGATGTAGAAGATTCAAATTGTACTAAGACAATACTACTGAAATATATTAAGTCGTGTTTTTTCTGATTTAAAATTAAAATTATCTTTTTCCAGCGCTCCAAACTGACGAGACGAGAGATGCATCGACGTCTTAGTAAGACTGTTGTTGTTACCTTGTTTTTGTTGGAAACTTATTAATAAATGCAGTTCGTTAAATAAAATTAAAAGAGAATGTTAAACATTTGAGCAATCATGATAGTCTCAGTCGATGGAAGTACAGAGTAAGCCGCCTATTGTGATCCCTTTGGGACAGGGTCTTTTAGATAATAAGCAATAACCGGTTAACATTAGACGAAGGATATATAGAGAGAGCAGCTTATTGCGATCACTTTAAATGAGGTTTTCGAGATCTACTGATTTTTATAATAATAACCGGCTAATAACAATATCAGTGATAATAATAAGCGGCTTCATCTGTATTTGTGTTGGTAGTATATGAGATATTTAACAACAGTTGTTGATTTAAAAAAGTTTATTTTAGATGAGGCATTTTCACTATTACTATTTTATTACTGGCTTTGCTCATCTCACTATTATGCCTTTTATTGCTTTTTCTCGCAACAGTCTTCTTTATTACTATTATTTTATTATTAGTTTCAGCCATTTTTTTTATTGGTGTTTTTTATTACAACTCAGCTACCTAATCACAGTAGAGTTTACTAAGACTGGGTAGCAAAACAAATGGCGGAGAGAATCAAGGAAGTCATGGCACAATGACAACAATTTTGTCCTCCACTTAATTATCGACGCTTCCGTGGCCGAAGTGGTTAAGGCGACGTTCATTGAAGACAGGTTATTGAGGTATAAAATGTGAGTCCAAGTCTCATCGGGCGCTACTTCTTTATTTCCAATTTCACGCTAATCCCTCTAGCGATCGAAGAGTGTATCAACCCAGTGTCACATTGCAGGCATTGGCATAGATATCATATCAGAGAGACTTAAGGGGAAAGGAATGTCTTTTTACTACGAAAATCAAGGTTTCTTTTCCTCTTCAACCCAGCCGGGTGGAAGAAGCCATTTCGTCTCTGACCTGTCGCTCCGGATTCAAATCTCAAACTGGCCACCGCTTCTAACCGGCTCTCATCCCCACCCTCCCTGTCGGGGAGCGGACCTCCAGGTCGACTCTGTTGCTAACTGCTTCAGCTCGCAACACCAACTCTGCTAACCATTTCAATTTAGCCCCTTATAACTGCTACTGGTCATACGATCCCTCCTCTTTTCTAGCAACCTTCAACGGTTTCCGGTAACCCGATCTGTCCAGTTTGTCACGTACGCAATTTAACACAGATTTCAAATCTGGCCATTTCGTTTTATGAATTGATCATGTGATCATACAAAACTTGTTTAATGCCGATTTCTGAATGAAAGAGAAACGTGATTATCGTAAAATGACATGACTTTTATTTTCCACTCATTATGAACGTCCCTTTTCCCTTGCGTTTTTTAAGAAGAAAAATACTGTTAAAAGGGCTTTAAAAAGCGTTTGAAACATGACGAAAATCGTTCATAAGGGTTTTTTTCGTTTGTATTATTACAAAGGGCTTTTCATTGTTCATGGACCATTTTTATTGAAATTCATTGGAGACTTTTGGAGATATTGTGTGGACAGATAGACAGACAGACAAACAGACACGAGTGAATATAAATACCTTTGTCAATTTCGTTGAGCTATCCATCACGAGTTAAAAATAGAATTTGTTTTTTTTTTAGCAGCTGTCATTGTAGGGAAAATGAAAGAAGGTAAGAAAAACAATTCTGAGAAATGTAAAATAACAACAACAATGAACAAGAAACATTGATCAAAGAATAAACTAACATAAAACTACCACCCAGAAAAGTAAATTACCAAACATCAAGTTTCGAAAACTGACAACAAGGCAATTAGGCCCATCGTTCAAATTGAGAGATGTTGCTAAATATAACATCTGTAAAGGAGAAGCAGTCAACGAGAAGAAAGAGGAGTGGGAGACATCTATTTTGGGAGACAATGGTGACAGGTGGACCGATGGTATTGCTGCATTGTCACTATAATACTGATTGTTTCCTGTATCTTGAAACGTCTTGTCTGTGTGTGTCTGGTTCTTCTTTCGTCTGTAGGTCACAGCGTTCAGAGCCGTACATTCAGGTACATCTTGTGGGTGAATAAGTGAACTAGATAGAAAAGGGAGAAACTTAAAATTAAGTAGACGTACAGTTGAACT
>VCCN01002723.1:956846-971186 GCA_006491835.1 Architeuthis dux
GTGTGTGTGTGTGTGTGTGTGTGTTTGTGTGCGTGTGTGTATATAGACATGTCTGTGAACCAAGTTATGTTAATAAGATTCATACGTTGCTCTGTAATGTAGCAGTAATATTCTTATGATTGTAATAAGAAAATAAGAAAATGATTGCTAATTGTTTATTTGTTTTATATTGGTTAAACCAAAACGTTTACGCATCTCTCATTGAATAATTTCGTCTAATTTGCCTGAAAGGATGGGTAATCTGTAAATGAAAATTGGAAAGGAAATAAAAGTTGAATATCTTCTTGCTGACGTTTGAGAAATTCGTTTGAAAATATCTAATAAAGATTAACAGTTATATTCGACACAAATAAGACACGAAGTACACGAAACCAAACACGGTTTAAGGCAAAATAGATAATTCAAATGAATTCTTTATAAAATATGTAATCTAGAAGCCGGACAGATATATGTGTATTTAAAATCCAAATACTTAAATTTAAAAAATAACGCATTTTTACGCGATGATAACTTTTCATATGTTATATTCATATGGTTGTGTATTGTAAATTTCAAATATTAAATACACCTCGTTTGTGTTTTCCCGTTTTTTAACTTCAGAATTTCTCATAATTCATTTGAAAATCGTTATATCTTTAAATTTGAAGACAGTCGTCTTGCGATTAATAATATTTCAATATTTCTAACTGTTAGAATATAAACAAAGGTCAAATTGCTTTATTTATATTTGAAAAAAATAGACTAAAGAGAATGAACTTAAACTACCTCTTACATTTGGACGTTTTACAGGTATTTGAAATAAATAAATAAATAAATAAATATATATATATAAAAAGGCTGTATATGGACGGAATGTAAATAAATGGAAATAAAAATGTCTACAATATTTTGAAACGACACGTTTTCCTGTTGGGGCTTTTCGTAGTAATCGTATCTCAAATCCCGCTTCCTCATTGGCTGGCTGGCTTTACTAGAAAATTTTCCATTGAAGCTAAATACTACGGTCTGGTTAAAGTAAGAGCTAAGGGGTGTCTAAGTTAACTTACTTGCAAACATGTTTCACGAATAAAACCAACAAAATGAGTTTTTTCTTCCGATAAAGTATACCAATTTGAACAGAATTATCAATAAATTAGCGTACGACATAAATTTCAGGTTTTTTCAGCTTAAAAGTTTAAAGATTTCAAACAAATCGTTTGCAATCGTCCCCTGCAAAACAGAATGGACCAGCCCACACAACTCATCGCCATTAATGTACATTGGGTCATGTGACGAGCGGGGGGAAATATTCGCGCGCAGAGGTTTTTGGGCCAAGAAAGTGTTCATGAATATTCATGAGCTAAACTGGGTGAGTCAAATCGTAACACGCAGGGAGGCGTAGGTTAGGAAGAATGGTTCACTGTGGAAAAATACCAGCACGCACTGATAGTTTTCAAGCGATTAAACTTCGTTTTAAGTCTGGATTTCTTTTCCGCAGCCAAATAAACTGTGCAGAGTGAGTTAGCGAAAGGTTTCTGATTTTAAAAGTGTTATAAAAAAGTCAGTGTCAGTTTTGAGTCAACTCCTGTAACCCCGCCCACAGATTTTGGATTCGTCCAATGAACCAGACAGATATCGTCAATTGAGTTGGCGCCGACATATTGGTTTCATAGAGGCGGGACGACCAGTAGTATATTGTAAGCTTCAGCCACCCAACGACGCACAGAAGACGTTCATTTTGGCTAGTGAAAACATCGTGACTTTACTTTGTTTTTAATATACATTACGGAACCAAACATCGTGCGTATTGTTTTTATATTGGATTTGAGTGTCCATTTACTTTTATAAGGAAGAAGTGGAAAAAAAAACTTATTTCCTACGGAACAAGAGAAAAAAAACTCTACGGACAATTTTTATTATTCTGACAATCTTTTACATTTGTTTTAAAAAAAAAATACACACAGTTATATTTGTATATATAACATATATAAATATATAAACAATAACACATTTTACACAACAAAACAGACAACATCACGGAACTGAACTCGTATTGTTTACGATCATCATTTCTACAAACTGAACTGTTATTACTAAACGATTTAGTAATACAAAAACATATTCTCTACATTGTTTTTATTTGATAAAAAAAGGACTTTCTACTGTTTGGTAGTACTTAGTACCAGTACTAATACTATTAAAACAAGAACTACTGCTGTTATAATTCACAAATCAACTCGCCACTACTACTGCTATATTTAATTGAAAACATTAGTAGTCGACGTGCTACTTCATTACAACTGCTGCTATTCCTTATTGCCGTTTTGATTAACACAAAAAAACATGTTTCCTAACGCTACACGTGGCTATATGCCCTTCGTCTCCAACCAGAACAAGGGTCGAAGTAACGGAAAATCTAGTGGAGTGAGACTGAATGACAATTTGAAGCTCCAGCCAGGGAAGGCCTACCAAGTTACGTTAAAGGATCGTCATGGATTCACGTATACATACATCGTCAAAGCCGACGGTTCGAAGTCGCTGCCTGTTCTATGTGATTCAAAAATGTACGGCCGACGTCTTAGCCCCATGTCTAATTCTATGCCCAACATGGAAGCGAACACGAAAGGCTGCAGTCCGGGATTGAATAATCGCAAAGACAAACAGGGAGCCGGAACCGACCGCACCGACGCAGCAGGCACCAACGGTGCCAAGCGATACGGAATCCTTACATCCATCATTCGTTTCTTGAGCTCCAAGACGAAAACTAAGGCTAAGTCTAAAAGGAAGCCAAAACCTATACAGCAACGTAGCAAGCGACAAAGGACGATATCAGCCATGTCGAATTTAGACCCCATTCAGGAAAGCCCTGATGAGGAACGTCACCTAGATGAAGAGGAAGAAGATGACAATGAATCCTACACACACGATACCTGCTCTTCCACATCAGAGAGTGACAGTATAGGTAGCGGAGATCCCTAGACAACTACGTTTATACATACACACACCCACATACATTCTGCACGTTTAGTACAAATCATAGAAAGGTGGATGATGGGCAAGTCAAAAATTATATATATACATGTATTATATATGTAAATATATAGGTGTATAGCACCATATATATGTTTATATGTATATATGTGTGTGTGTATAAGTGTGAGAAACTGAGCAGGTGCTAGTGAGGAGGTTCGAGTCTCAGGAAAAAGGTGACGTTATACTGTATAAACGCATGGCAATAGTAATCACATTGATGACTGATGCAGATGAACGGTGGGTAGCCTTTTTATCTCCGTTCTGTCGACTGTGTCGCTCGCTAATCGTTGATGAAAAGGCCAAACAGGAAACCGCAACAACAAACCGTGCGTATGTGAAACGTGCCGATCCGGGATCGAGGAATCGTGGGAGAAGGTCACTAGAAATCGAGGAGTTTATATTCCATAACAATCATAATAACAACAACAACAACAACAACAACAAATCACAGTTTACATCTATCTGCTGACATCACCACTGCTAAGTGAAAGAAAGAGAGAGAGAGAGAGAGAAAGAAAAGGTGCGAACATCAGAGAAATATGTTACCATCGGAGGCAAAAGACTTTTTAAAAAAGAAACAAAACAAAAACGGACCTAAAGAAACACACCCTAAGCTAGGGTCAATTTTAAAAAGACAAACAAACAAACAAAACAAAAACTAAAAGAAGAGGTATGATTTGATCAGTATTTTCCTTATTGTTACGTCCTCCATTTTATTATTTGTTGTGTGTACTTTTGCCTATTCAGATTATGTACATTTACAAGTCGGGTGTATAATATTGGTAAATTTACCCTCTCAGCAATTCTTATTACCTAAAACTCCTTCTCATTAAACCGGAAACCCTAAATAACAAAAACAGCTACATACAAATTATAATAATAGACTTTTTATTCGTTTTAAATGAAACCTATAAAGAAACATATTATTTGGTAATTATATTCGAAATATGGACCTTTTTTTTTACACTACTATTGCTACACTACAGACATTTAGTATTTCATTTTATTCGAGTCACAAATAACTTAGAACAGTTATCCTAATATGACTATCGCCATTCACTCTTTCAGCAATTACAAATATGCTGTTAACATTTATTTAGGAATGAAGGGAAAGGGAAAACGAACTAAAAAAGAAAATGTTAATAGTAGTTGTTCGGGCCGGGGCCAGACAGTGAGTAAGAAGAGCCAATCTGGCGACCTCTTCCCATTCATATATAAACAGCCCTTAGAGTGCAGATTTCCCAATGACTTTGCAAAGGACAGAAAAATGCCTTCTGAACGAGGGACTAAGAAATGCCTTCGGGGGAGTTTTTCCTCTTGTTGTTCCAAAATATGTAATGTTGAAATTTAGTAACTTACATGCGTACAGCGACAACAAGAGCCACAGTAATGGCTTTAATTAGTAAGTAGTGCTAGAAGCCTTCGTCTTAGTAGTAGTAGTAGCAATGGTAGTTCACTGACTCGACTACTACTATGTTCATGTCTACAGTGACGATTGTCACTGCTTACTTATGACTATTTCAGGCGGATAGTATGAATCTTTTATTTTTATAAAGACACGGTTCCAAACTCATCTTTTTCACCTGTCACAGCGGCAGCTGGAAACGGGAGTTGCGCAAGTTCGAATCCTAGCAAGAGCCAAATGTCATAATTTTTTTTTTGTCTTTAATGTTTGTCTGATAAGATCAGTTAAGTATTGACCTAAGTTTGTTTGGTTTTTTTTTTTGGTTTTTTTTCTTTTTTCCCCTTCTTACTATCTGCCTAAACCTTAAAAAAAACAGATTTAAAACTGATCAAATGAATTATATCTAAATCATTTGTTTACTTCTGAAATTTGGAAAAAATCCACAAAAGAAAAAAATGGTTCTTTTTGGTAAACAAACAAAACAAAACACAAAAAGAGACAGACAAATTAAAAGACAACCCGACCAATTATGTTTACAAAAAATAAATACCAACAACAATGACTTTACTGTTTTTTTAACAGTTACATAATACAACTAACCATACCCTACACAGAGGGGACATAACTTTTAAAAATCAAAACAAATTGGACTAAACTCATTCATTTACTACACACATATTTGAGGTGTCGAAACAAACAAAAAATCACTGAATCACCTACAATGTTCGTGGCGTTGCGCTAATGGAAAAGGAGTTGTGAAGTGAGTGGTTGAAATAAGAGACCAGTACAACAACCCAAGAAGCGTAAGGGAAGAGTGTAAGTGGGGGGAGAGCTAGGGTGTCTGGCCTGTCTTGTACACCCTCCACCAGACTCTTGCCGAGACGAGGATGATGCAATGAAAATGTCAACAGAGGAGGAGGAGGAGAAGAAAATCTAAAGATGGGAAATAAAACCAATCAATACTGTAATCACTATTCTTTTTCATCGATCAACAACAAACGTCATGGAAGAGAAATGAAAGGTGATGTTTAAGGGCAAAAGATGATGTTCTTTAAGATATTTTTTAAAAAGAAATATGAATGCTTATGGACAGAAAATATTTTAGGGGAAACTTCAAATCTGTTCCCCCCGAAGTCAAGACTGAACGAAGCAGTGGTGATGTCTGGTCACAGACATTTGCAACAAAGCAGATTCTCAAAGAGCGAATCGCACAATAAAAGAAATCCAAAAACAAACTCTCACACATTCACCCAGATACAAATAATGAACTCTCAACTTGGAAAAAAAAATTCAAATAACTGCATAACATTATGAACATTGTTAGGACACACAACTCAAAACCAGTTGATGTGGAAAGAAATGACTTCTTTTCAAGAAACCTTCGTCTTCCTCATTTTCTACCCCTCATCCCCAGATTTTATTTTGGGGGAGCTAAAAATCCATCCACACCAAAAAACGGACGTGTGTAAGTTTTTGCTAAGTCAAATAATCGAGCTTTTCTTTCTTTTTTTTTTCAAAATTTCGTAACAGCACGCACACGTATCTACCACAACACTGTTTGGTAGATATTGCTATCTATCTATCTATCTATCTATCTATCTATCTGTCATTTTCCTTTCTGTTTTTTTTTCCTCTACCATCTTTACCTGTCTCATCTTTTCTGCTCTGTGTCTTTCGTTCACCTGCGTGTCATTCCCCCTGCGAAACCAAAAAAGTCTTGTTGGTATCCTGCTTTAAGAAAAATATCTGTGTATTCATTCTTCATGAATCATTTACTTCGTACTTGATTTCATTTTCTTAAAAGAAAAGGAAGATGATTTTATTTTCGAGGAAAAAAAAAGATAAAAAGAAAAGCAGGTTTTATCAACAGACAGACAATTTTGGCTTAAGTCCGTTGGAACCAGACAGACATCCAGAGTAATTTCTCTTGTCGGACACTTCATTTTGCCTGAAGGAAAGAAAACCAACCGAAGGAAAGAAAAAAAAACAGACGACAACTTCGATTACAAGGCAAGAAGTGAAAACTACGAACTTTTCAGCTCTAGAATTTCTAGAATTTCAGCTCTAGAATTTCTAGAATTTCAGCTCTAGAAGTACAAGAGAAAAAAGAACTCATTGGTTTGTTCTGAAGAACACAAGACACGAAGTCCGAACATTGATTCTTTTTTTTTTAATTCTCTATCCATCTTTGTTATTTTTTTATGTTTATTTATTTATTTTTTTCTGAGGAAAAAAAGTAACTCCAAGAATGTTTGAGGCATTGTAAGACGGGAAACATTCTTTGAATGTTTTTAATGGAGTTAAAAACCTTGCCGAAGATTTTTTTTTTTTTTAAATTTTTTTAATGTCATCAATTCTACACACTGTGCATAAATGAGTTGATGAGTGTATGCATGAAACTGAGAATGTGTGCGCATATGTACATACATACGTAAATATTGACATCAAGACATATACACAGATTTTTCTGTATGTCTATGAGTGGGTGGGCGCTGTCTGTCGCTGTGTGTTTGTGTGTGTGTTTGTGTGTATGTGTGTGCGCGCGTGTGTATGCGCCCTTGCTGGTGCCTGGCGTGGGCAGATAGATCACAGGCGTACATGACTTAGCTCTGTGCGCGATGTGAGGTTGTATGTACATATGTCAATGTGTGCGTGTATTTCTAACTACGTGAGATAAACGGGCTTGAGAAAAAAATGAGAATACTATGAAGAATTGTGATATATATATATTATAAATATAATTGATCTATTTTTTTACCTGAAGAGGAAAACAAGAATTACACAACAAGAAATCCTCTCTTTTAAAAAGTTGAAATATCTGCTGTATGGGGGTATAGATAGAAAACATATAAAAACGTTGTCGCCTTAAACCAAAATATATCAATGTGTCAACATTATTGTATATGATGTACATGTGTTTTTTGGCCTGAAACTTATTGGCTTTAGTATTCAAAGGAAGAAATTCAGTAAGTCTTATTTATTTAAATTTTTTATTTGAATATAATTTTAAATTAATAGCACTGTTAATAATAGAAATAAGATTAGGAGATTTTGATTCATCTATTAAAAAGCCAACATCGACCGTTTTTATACTGAATTGTATCTATCTATATTCCCAATTTTTTTTTTTTTTATTAAACAATCATTATTCTTTTGGTTTTTTTTAACATTATCGATTTTTTTCCCTGATTATTACAACTTTTTCAAAGAAGTCTTGTTTTCTATTAATATTTTCCCTGCTCATTTGATTCGTTGCTACATAACTATTTTGATTATAATTATTATTATTATCATTATTATTAATACTATTATTATTACCATATATATATCCAGTTGCTTCTTCAAACTGGTGTCATAACGTACATTCACATATTGTAAACATATATGGTTTTATATAGCCATGCTTATGTCTGTATATAAATATATGTTTATATAATGTCTATGAATGACAATGATGGTGATTATTAATAATATTGTTCAGAGGGTTCATGAAGGTGTTGAAATGCATATGGACTGGTTTTTATTTTACTCAGCAATTCCCAGTCTGTTGTGAAACACAAAAACCGGTCGTTGTTATTGGCCTTCGTAATTGTTATTAATTTTGTTCTACTGTATTTTTTTAAATTTATGATTTTTTTTTCAATCTCATCAGAATGTCTTTCATATACTGTCATTATTTTCATATGATGTTCTTAAGCAGTTTTTTTTTCTCCAAATATCACAAATGAAACACAAAGAAGCTATGATGATAAGTAAAAAAAAAATACGATACCAGACAATCTCACTCACTTGCTCGCTCGCTCACCCACTCAATCAACCATTTCACTCACTCCCTATTTATCTTTACATGTAATCTTTCTCCCCCCCCACTCTCTCCTTAATCAAAGCTTTTTTCAAAAATAAATCTTAATTGTATGAATTACAACCAGCTAATTAAAAACCAAAGCCTGTTAATTTTAATTCTGTTAAAGAAACAAATTTATAACGTCAGAATAAATTATCGCTTTAATAAAACTCCCATTTTTTTAGGATGATGCAATAACAATCTTATGACATATTTTACTTACTCTTCTTAGGGAAACTAGATTTTAAATATGAAGATGATATTTTATAAAAAAATGAATCCATCTGATTATGTCCCTTAACTTAATAATTTCTCTTCCCAGTCCCACAAAATAAACTTTAGGCTAATAATTTAATTAATAGTTAACTAACATTTCCTTCTTCTTCTCTATATTTCTCATTTTGATTATCATTAAAATATTCACAATCTTGGTAACCCGGTAAATATACATTTTTTAAAAATGAATCATAACTTTTGATATTTTGTCACTTCTTATATTTATTATATATTTAATATGTAAATGCAATTTTTCTTCGATCCTAAAAGGTCAAAAGTCGAGCTAATACATATAGATATATAAATATCAACATTTGGGGGAAAGGAAAGAAGGAATAAAACAACACTCGCACCAAATATTCATTTTTTTTAATCAACACCCCAGATTTCATTACTACAGACACGGTGTTACACATCCTTTTTCAAATATATTTCTCATTATTTTCCATTTTTTTTTTGTTTCCAGTTATTGGGATTGTGATAACTTTTATTATAGAGTCTAAAATCTATTTTTCTTGAACGCGAATTTTTCAAAAGAAACAACCTTTTTAACTGTTTCTATCAATCAACATTTTAAACTTGAAAAGCCACCTGAAATAATATTAATCATACAGCTTACAGTTTTTTTTCCACACCTTTATTTTTCCATAACTCTAAAAGAAGCAGCAATCAACTTCGTTTTGGAATGCCTGTGTTACATGAATTGCATACATAACTGCACATATTTCCACGTATGGAAGCTTATAGATGAACACATGTGTTGAGCTGGCGTGCGTGAGTGCGCATCAGAGTTACATCATTTACTTCATTCATAACTTTAAATGCAACAGAAGAGATGTAATCATCGGTTTTCCATACAAGGCCTTGATTTTTTCTTTTTCAATTACTGCTACTGCCGACAACATTACAGCTGTTACTCCCGTTTAACGCCTGTGGTTTAGTTTAAATTTTAAACATTGTTTGGAGTGGTTCTGTTGTAAAGTGGATCATAGATGCCTTGGATTTAATATATATATCTATATATCTTGTTGTTGTTGTTACTATTATTAGTGGTAGCATGATTAGTTGTCGATAATTTAATTAATAACATGTTTGAGAGTGTTCGTTCAAGTTTGAGTTCACTTGGTTGATTGTGTGTGAGTGTTTGTTTGTTAGTTTGTTTTAACCAAGCAAAGATTAACAAATTCAACCCAATGTAGAAAATGTACTATCTTGTTTTTAATGAAGTAGTGACTGGATAGAGACGATTTTGACTGTTAAACTTTAGTAGACGACGAGATTTATTAGTGTGTGTGTGTGTGTTTTGTGATCCGACAAATATATAATGAGTGGTTTCTTTTTGGCAATAAGTTGTTTTTGTTTTGCAACGGACTTTTAAATGTAAAAGGCATGTACTCAGTACTCTTTTTATCCTGTCGTTTGCTCTGCTGGAAGAGCAGTTGTAAATCGGCCAGAGATAGACGGACATATAACTGAAAAGTTATTTTAGTTTGCTAGAAATGAGACTTGCTAATCTAGATGAGTAGATAGTTGTCACTGTAACCTATGACGAACTTGTTGTATCCAAGATAAGGAAAGGGACAATAATGACTGGATTCTTAGGCCTGTCTATCGGTTTCCCAGTGTACATTATGTTTGACGGATAAATTGGTTTTGACTGTCTAATTCTTGGTTTTATAATCAACTAAAATTGCTTTTTTTTAAAATTTTGGATTATTGCAATTATTTTTAAAAATTGATTTAAGGGATTAGTTTGTGCAGTATTATCATCGAGAAGTCTTGTTTATTTTAAGTGAAACGTAATATTCTGTATCAGTTGTATTGCCTTAACAGGCTCCTTCCATCCTGTCCGAGTTATCAACATTGTTTGTCTGTAAATGAATCTGTTCTGTGTGTGCATGTCTGCCCCTCAGCTTACAATGGATAAGTTTTTGTTTGTAAATGGCTGGGAGGGTTTAGGGTTGTTGAGTCTTCTGGTCGTGTCGCTTCAGGGGTAAATGAAGCAATAACATAACTGTAGCAGGAATGTCAATAGTCTTATAGAGTGATAATAATATATATGCATGTTGTTTTTAGTGGTAGTCTCGGCAGTAGTAGGAGCACAACCCGGAGAAATAGTGTTAGTAGTATTACTACTAGTAGAAATTTGAGAGGAAAAGGCAAAGTAGAAATAGTTCTTTAAAACTTTTAGTATCCAAATTGATATCATTGAATGAAATTGGCAAAAAAAAAGTTATAATGAAGTCTAAAACAAAAGTAAATGAACCGATTTGTGCATCCGTATTTGGACTAATTAAGTAATAAATGAAATGATAATGTAAACGTAGACCTGAAGAAATCAATAGAATTGTTTCAGATTTCGTATTATTTTCTCATATAAATTACTTCAAATTTACTTTTTATGCAAAGCAGAAGAATTCAATGAAGCATCAAAATAGTTTCAAAACATTTTTAGATAAAACCCTTGAGAATAATTGACCGAACATAGTTATTTACTGGGATCAATAATGCAAAAGTAAATAAGTTCAATTTAATTGAAATTAACTGAAAACACTGTTTAGTGTTTATGACTTTAATATATTGTAGTGAGGTTTCGGTAAATTAATTATTAAGATTAATGGAGATTATTTAATTCTTGCTGCTTTTGCTGTCCATTCGTTTGATCCCTCGACGTCCAACGAGAGGCATTCAAATATCCAGTAGAAGATGTGGTGTCATAAAGTAGAAAGAAGGGGGGGAGGGAAATCCCCTTTAAAATCTTCCATTCGTTGGATGGCAAACTTAACGTTTCTTACTGTGGTTGGAAAATAATAAATGAGAGTGTGAGTATGTTTGCGCGCAACCGTGAATGAGTGCTAATTGGTATGCGCATGCGTGAATCAGTGTATGTGTGTGTGCTGATTTCTTCCCCCCCAAAAATCACGTGTACAAACAATATACATATCTATATTCATTTATTGATATTTACACATCTTACGAGCAGATAGATAAATATACATATGTAATGTCGCGTACACACATACATATACATTTGAATGAATCGATATACAAAAGAAAACGAAAGCTTTGTCCATTCCAGGCTCCCATTAATTGAAAACGTGTACAGTAAAAAAGAAATAATTGACCAAAGCGTGTATAAGGCGGAATATTAGAAGTAAAGCATATGAGAGGTTGTCATGGCGATTTAAGGGCTAACAGGTTGAATTTAGATTTTGCCAGGTGGAAAAATAATAACTGCTACCTGCCTATAAGCTGTCTACTTATCCTTTGACAGCGATACATCCTCACCCTTAATGCTAATCCACTTCTTAGGATAATCAGAGATTGATGTCTGAGCCGAACACACCTTGTATACTATAAAACAAAAATAAAAATAAGACACCAATTTTTTTTAAATTAAAAAGAATAATTTTAAAAACAAAAAAAATCTTTAAAGAAAAGAAATATGGCCACACAGAACTTAACTGCTGATTTGATGAATTTTTTCCCCTGGGTGATAAAACAATCGACGCAAGGTTTTATTTATTTACTTTTTATATATAAAAAAAAAAATAATTTGGTAACGCATATTTGCGGCATTACTGACAATAGCTATAGGGTATGGTTGAAGATATCAGAAGACGAACAGAATGAAATTCTGAAAGTCTTCCTCGACTTTTGTCTAGCGTATCTTTTTTTTTTTCTTTTTTTTTCTTTTATATATCAATGTGGCGGAAATTATATCCTCTATATAAAAACGGCTGTTGAACAGCGTGCAATAATGCAAGTAATTCAATGCAATCAGATTCTATAAACTTAGATTTCATACTTATTTGTGAAATATGTTGGTAGTTTCTTTTTTCTTTTTCTTTTTCTCCCAACATAACAGGGACTTCAAATATAATAACTTTACATCAGTTATAGGATTACCGCCTCTGATTTTAAATCATTATTATTATTTTAAAAAAATAATTTAAGTGGCTGTTCTGAATAACAGTTGGGTATAAAACGCACATTTTTTTTAAATATGAAAATACTCAAACAAAAGTCCAGCTTTGATATGATTCTCCTATTTTTCAAATATGTATAAGGAGTCCGCCTTAAGTTAATACCAAATAAATGAGCTAAAAAAGCCCTCTTCTGCGACAACCAATATAAAATGAAAAAAAAATTAAATTAAAAAAAAAAATTGGAAACATCCCACAAATTCGCATTCCACTTCGTATGGGCTTTTCAATATTTTTTTTTAGATTAATTTGGGGAAATCGTAGCCAATATAAATATTTTAAATGTTAGGATAAAAGTCCAGTTTTTAAAATTTTTTTTATTTCAAATGATGGATTTAAAATATTTTCCCTACCATTTTTAGTGAATTTTTCTAAATTAATTATTTTAAATTAATTTTCGAAATTTTCATTTTTAATTATATTCGTTATATCATTTCAACACTATTTTTTTTCCTATTAACACACTGAAGCGGAAGGTGTTGAAAAACATATGCAAAATTTAATAGTGCTGATACATTCATAATATATATGTGTATATATATACATATTTGTATATATATATGTATATATATATATATATACAATCGCACTGTTAGTTGGTATACATATCTTACACATATTTCCGTTTCTGTGTTGAAAATGTGACTTAAATGCATACTTCCATACACATGTGGATGCATACATTTCGTGCATCTTGTCTGTATGACCTGCGTGCATATACTGGTGAATTTTTTTAAAAACTTTTTTCTCATATATTTTTTTTATAAAAATTCGATGGGACCAATTTATCATAAACTGTTCAGAAGAGAAAGAAAACTTCAATTCAATGTATTTATTTAAGGGTAACCATAAATGAATGGTTACCTTTAACAATTCACCCTTTAAAATATTTCATTTGTCTTAGATATTAAAAAAAATATCGTGTTTCATTTGTGTGTGACAGGTTCATAAAAAACATCAAACTAAAGTCTGTCACGTTTGAAAGAATGTGTGATAGTTGTATTTAAACACAAGGAATGTAAACAGTTTTTTTTTTCTAAATCAACAAAAATTGTAAAAAAAAGGAAACAAAAAAATCACCATCACATAACTTTTACTTATTGACCTTGTTCACACTTTGTGTGAAATTAATTTGACCTGACTTGACATGTGAGCCTTCAAAAAGAAAAACAATATTTCAAAATCAATTGACGTTGTTTTAATCTATATATATTTAATCATAACTAAATTCAAACGTATACGAAATACACGTCTCGCTTTTCCATTATAAAGCCAACCTCTTTTTATTTTAGCACGAATATTACACAGGATTTAGCTTACCAATAAGTCTACTTATAGTGTTACTGTGTAAGTAGTAATGATGTCTTAGCAAGCATGCTACGAGCGAGAAAATAAATAGCAAGAAGCTCTGCAATAAATACTACTTCTTGTCTATGCTCTCTAGGTTTTACCCACAGTTCTTCGTAGTAAAATTACATGACATGGCCATATATAGAAAACATGGCTCTGGCGGGAACATAACTCGTTGACTGCTGCTGCTGTTACTCTCAACTTTCTCTACGTCAGTGCGCGTACCTTGCCTGTCTGTCTGCTCACAGCCTTTATGGAATTAAGCACTGTCGGCCCCATCGCCATCCATCGTAGGTCGCCTTTGCTGTGGTAAGCGGCGGCTGCTGCTGCTGTGGTTGCCAGGCAACAGCCTATTTCATCGATTTATTTTCTCGTGACTCGTTGGTCGGGTGGGGGTAGGGCAGGAGTGGATGACGGGGATAATGGTTATTTTGTAAAAGGCAAAGGGAGAAAATGTTCGCGATGGA
>VCCN01002723.1:1035091-1054487 GCA_006491835.1 Architeuthis dux
TTTGGACCCGGCTCTACAGGGTGCAAAAATGAACATTAAAGATAATAATAATGATAATAATAATGTAGTAGACACACAAATAAAGGTCTCATGGATTGAAAAAGCACAAAAACAGAAAATTAATTGCGAAAAGAAACTGATGAAAAAGCATATTATAATTTTCCGATTAAATATCTATTATATCCCGCACGTATGTTTTCATTTGTTATTCAATTCAGTGCATAATTGTTTCTTCACAACTGTCACTTGTTTCTTCAAAACTGTCACTTCTCCAAAGGTAACGGAGGTCTTATGAAAGTATAATTTGTTTCCCTAAATATTAGTTAGCTAACCTAGTCGAAAAAACAAACAAATTCGGCAGTAATATTTTGTGTTTTTAATCCATTAGACCATAGAACCTCCCAGGAATTTGTTAGTTTTTTTTTTAAAAATCGATGTTTCAAGGTTTTAGCTGGGGGGGGGGGTTAATTCCCGCCCATTGTATGGAAGTGAGGCATCGAAGTATTCGGTTACTTACCGCGTGGAGGTATTTTAATGCCGAGGGGGCGCGGACATGCCCGGAAATGCGCGCGCTAAACCGCCACTAACTAGACGGGCCCCCGCCTACATTTGGGCTGCGCCACGTGCCTCCCAATCCCCCAAAACATTAATGAAAGCACATCAAATTACTTGAACTGATTGAATTTTGACAAAAACGAAATGTAGGAAATAACCGAATACTTCGAAGCCCACTTCCGTACAGCTGACGGCAAGTAACAGTCCAGTTTACCATTACAGTTACGTTGTAAATAGAGTCCCTTGCTAAAAGCTTAAACATCTATTTTTCTAAAAACTAACCAATTCCTGGAGGGTTATAGGGTCTAATCTAACTACAATTGAAGAAATCTCTGTCAGTGTGTATGCACTGCGATTACTCGACACCTGGCCATTCTACGAATTTGACATTCTCCAGGAACATTATTCAGCGCACAAGGCAGTACAGTGTCCAATTTGAAGTATTTTGGATCAGCGGTTCTGGAGATATCTAATACAAATAAATAGAATTTAAAGATTATAGATATTTATTCCTAGTTTCTATAAACTAACTCCCTTGACTTCCGCTCTTTAGAATTATCTGAATTTAAATATAAAATATCTAAATTTGCAACACTGAAAACAAGTAACCGAAATACTTCAAAGCCGTAGTTTCATACGACGGACGGAAAATTATTTTACATGACAATTATTGCAGGCTGTTCCACACACCGTGAAGTCCGGCTCCTTCCAAACATACAATTTCGACAATAGTTAAAAGTTATGTGAACACAAAACGAAAGAACGACTTTTTTTAGTAAATGATATTTATCCACATAATTTGGGTGAGTGTTTCGTGTCAGTTTTTTTAGGGGGGGGGTTAAGATTTGAATAAGGGGATAAAGCCGAATGCCGTATTAAAGTAGTTGTGCTCCCCTTATCCGATTCTTAATCATTTATTTTTCATGTTTAGTTGATGATGGCCCAAACAAGCAGGAATCTGTCAGTTTTCTGTACTTTGAAAATCTTTTTTTTGTGTTGTGAAGATCAAAACAGACTGTTCAAGTTTTACTTTCAAACAAATATGATTGAGTTTGAGTATGATCAGGTCATTCGCTACCTCATGAAATACATGTTCAGGGACGAGCCCAACAGTCCTGGCTTCAATGCACTCAGCAATGCAGTTGTATCAAATGCTTCAGAGGGGGAATCTGTCGGAAAATATTTTGAAAACAATCTGAGCGACGCTTGGCTTATGCAGTTGATTGTCTTAAATCATATTAAATTCCAAGTCTTGCCAGAAGAATGTCACTTGACCTCTAAGAAACACCAGTTCAACCACACGTCTATTAATTTATAGTTTTATGTTACCAAACAAATAACTAAGAATTCCACAGGGAATCCTAACGGATAAATTACAGAAGTTGGGATGAGCTCCGAATCAAGTCATCTAATTAATCGCAATTGACTTTTCTCTACTGAAATTATGATGGTGGTTCGTTCTGCACAGTACTCAACCGACGCCCACCACGGGGAGTGCAACTTCGACGTCAACAAATATAATTTATCATCCGATCTGCTTGTGTTGTTCCTAGATTTATAGCAAAAAAAAAAAATGATTATTTGTTTATTTTTTTTAAAAAGTCTTTATTTTTAAGAGGTGCTTGCAGTGTATCTCTGCTGCGGCAGCGGCTAACGACCAGGACTGATGGCGACCCACTCCGTAATCCGTGGTGTCCGGCTGTCGGTCAAGGGTTCGGAGAGGAGACGAGCGCCGCTGTTACAAACCCGTTTAAAGGACACGAGGAAAAGGAAGCAACGCCACTCTTGGTACAGGTCACAGACAAGACCAGCATGGACGAGGACTTCAGCTTCTGTCCTCACGTCCACCCCGACGACGACTGCAGTCAACAGATGAACTGAACTGATTCAAGCCTCAAAAACAATTTCCCAATTCAGTTTTTAAATAAGCACTTTTACAAATTAAAAGATAAGTTCAAAAATAGACTTGTGTTTGAAATTTAAGAGGGAGAGGGAGAGGAGGTATTTCCTAAATGTGTAATCGAGAGAAATAGTTTAGACTCACTTCCGGTAATTTATGACGTAAAAATTCAACTCTCAACGGCTGCTCTCGTAAACAAACGATTCGAAAAAGGAAATAGTTTTTAATGTTACGTCTAAATTACTCTCCAACTTCAAATTTCTGCGTCGTGTGCCCTATACAAGTGAATTTGGCCCGCATATATGGAAAGGGAGTGAACTGTTTGGTATACAAATGTATTCATCAACCGAATTTACTGCATAGTTTCTACGTTGTTCTTTAGCATTCTACTAAAAGGCATCTATCTATCTATCTATCTATCTATCTATCTATCTATCTAGCTAGCTAGCTATTGAATTAATTTGAGCAAGATGTTGTTCACCCATAACCTAATTCCTTATACGGCAAAAACATTGTAATGGTCACCTGTAAGTTGGCATAAAAACAAGGATGGAGGACTATAGACGGCCCCCTAGTCATAATACCAGCGCATTGGACACAGTGTAATATTTGCATAGTTTTCTTTTTAATTAAATGTCCGTCTTATATATTGGCATATATGGTGCATAAATCCTCTCTTCATACGTTTCATAGCACGCGTATGTGCATCATCTTAGTCCTTCCAGTGCATGAACAGGGAGAGGAAAAACCCAGAAGAATTCTGCTTTTTATTTAACCAAGTAATTGAAGAAAGATTCCCTAAAGCATTTTATTTATTCAAACATCGTCGCTAAGATAAATCAAATCCAATAAACTAAACCAGTTATAAACTGATAAACTCTGGATAATATGTCACTTTCTGTAGGCCATTTATTATAATCTATTTATATCAATATCTTCAATTGTATCTATATGTCTGTTCATATCTGTCAATTTATCTATTCTCTATCTATATCAGTCTCTATCTATCTATCTATCGATCTTGTTTGTTCTTAGCTACCTGTCTGTTCATACCTATCTATCTATCTATCTAGTAAGTTGTCATACAGTAGACCCTCGCTATAACGAACTAATGGGGTGGGGGGTTGTCGTTAAAGCCGAAAGTTCGTTGCCCCTCGTTCAGTAAATGAGAGTAGTCCGCCGAATTTAACAAACATTGTTCGGTAAATCCAAAGTCAGTTCGGTTGCAACTCGTTCTATTTTCGATCTTACCTCTTCACGCAAATGATTAATGTTAAAAAAAATAAAACGGTTGTTGGCTTTAGATATTTCACTCTAGATGGTTTTAAACTATAATTTTCCAAGAATTCCGTGATTTTTTAAGCAAAAGAAACACATTTTGAGAGCTTAATAAAAATAAATTTTAATGTACAGAAGGCTCAAACACAGCTATCGTTTTTTGTCTTTTGTTTACACAACTAAAAACACAGCTAAACTAGGCAAGTCGAAATTATTATTCAATTTTCTATTTTACATTTGGTGTATTTATTTCGATAGGGATTCAATTTTGTTTTTAGTATTCATATAATATTATGTAAAAGGTTTTCTTTTACGAAAACCTTTTGACTAAAACCCATTGTATTAATTTTAACTACTATTTATTTACCTCCATGAAGCACATAACAATGCTATTCAAATTTTAGGATGCATATCATTAAAGAATTAACAGAAACAAAAAATAAGTTAAAACCGAATCTTAATTGTTACTTTTTCTAAGTATTAAAAGTTACTGTTATAAACTACGGTTTTTACGTGAATTTCATCATCTTTTTCCATTTATCCGCAGTAAATAAAGCTTAAATATATGGAGCCTACGAGTTAAGTAATAATTTAATGTGTTACGGTCGTAGGCTCCATATAGCTGGGTATTTTCAGCTAGTATCAAATAAAAATCCGAAAATCCGAAATCAGTTCAGATGGATCTATGAGTTCGTTAAATCCGAAATTCGTTATATCGAGGTTCGTTATAGCAAGGGTTTACTGTATATCTTATATATAAGATCAATAAAATCAAATACGTTGTAAACTGATAAACTGATAAAAATATGTCACTTTTCGTAGGCCCAATCTAACAATCTTGCAGGTATGATTTAGTATTCAGTATATTGGACCGTATGATGCAAGTTTCTGTGCCTGTTTTCGTGATCGTTCGCCTTTGTGAATCGGATTTTTTTCTGTTCTGATGTGACCGCCTATTTTACTCTCTTGTACAATTTATTTGAAGTGTCGTGACAAAAAGCAACAATATTAAGATGGAAAACATCTATAAATAAAATAATAGTTATAATGAACATTGTATCGACCCAAAGTGTTGTGATAGAAAGCAAATATGGAGTAAAACTAGTAATAATTTAGTGTGTATCGAGCCAGGGTGTTGTGATCAAAGGCAACAATCACAAGATGGAATAAAACCAGTAATAACATAATAGTAGTAATGAAGAGTGTATCGACCCAGAGTGTTGTAAAAAGCAAAAATAAGATGGAAAAAAACTAGTGATAAAATAATAGTAAATATTATATTATTCAACCTTTCGAGAATTTCGGAACATTCACAGTCCAATAAATTTATACAGAGAAGGTTGGCAAATAATTATAATTTGATACGTTACTTTTGTTACTTTTGTTACTTTTGTTACTTTTGTAACTTTTTACAGCACCCGGTTCTTGACAACTAATATCATCCATTATCTCATGCCTCTGCGCTTCTCTCATCTTATTCCTGTATCTTCTCATTCTCTTCCTTATCCCTTCCAATCTTCATTGCCGGCCCATGATTTTATCTAAATGTTATACAAATACGGATTAGATTCATATGCGAAAATGTTCCTACCCCCGCAGTAAACTACCTAACTTTCTTTTCTGCCCTCTATGTTCCTACCCTCTTAATAAACTACCTAACTCCCCTGTCTGCCCTCTCTACAGAATAGAACAAGTACTTTTTTGAGACAATGAAAGACCGGAGACCAAACCTAGTAATCATAAACAAAGAAAAAAAAAGATATGTCACAGAGTGGATGTCGCTGTTCCGGAAGACTACACAGTGAATCTAAAAGAAAGAGAGAAGCTGGAAAATATATCTGGACTTTGCAAGACAACTGAAAGAATTGTGGATCATGAAGGTGACAGTTGTGCCCATCAATGTTGGCACGCTTGGAAAAATCCCGAACAGTCTTGCAAAAAAGAAAAAAAATGGAATAATTTGAAATGCAAGAAAAATCAGAACCAATCAGACGAAAATCGGAATCAATCAGACGAAAATCAGAACCAATCAGACGAAAATAAGCTTGAATACTGAATAGCGTATCGGACTACTAAACGAACTTGCTGCCACTTGATCTTCAATGAAAGCCATCATTTACTGTTTGTGTGAAAACTCAATCAGTAGAAATATAATAAAATGAAAAAGAAGAAGAAGAAGAATCATATTTAAAAAGTAAAAAGTTACAAAAGTAACAAAAGTAACAAAAGTAACGTCTCAAATTATAATTATTTGCCAACCTTCTCTGTCTAAATGGATAAAATATATTTTCACCATTTCTTGGACTGTGAACATTTCGAAATTCTCGAAAGGTTGAATAATATAATAATTTCTGCTTTTTTTTTCTTCTTGTATGTGCGTGTCTGGCGAACCGGTCTGTTAGAATGTATTAAAAGAAATTAGCAAAAAAGCACTTTCTCCATTACATAGAGATGTTCGTGTGTCTTTGAAAAGCCTAGCAATGCAACTGCAAACTCAACCATATAATTCATACGAGACGTTCACACACACACACACACACACACACACACACCAGGGTGTATATATTTTAGATGAAAAATGAATTTCCACAAACCACAATTATACGTGTATACTTGGATATATTTACTAATCTTAGCTTATTACGGCACAAGAAGAAATTGGAATCATGTATTAACGGAGCTCAAGTGTCCGTGTAAAGGCAAGTGTATGTACAAGTCTTTGTGCATTGCGTTTCCGACATTTTGTTTTCTTCTTCTTCTCTTTTAATGACATTCCGAAATCTTTCTCGACGGTTAATTTGCAATTTCCCCGTTGACTTATAACGTCTGAATGGAATCCCTCAGCTCCCCAACCCTTGCTTTAAAATCCCAGTGGTATATTTCACTTGAGTGCATTTACGTCATACGGGTGTAGCCCTGTCACCCGCGCTCAACCGCAGTTCCATTCAATTATGACCTCCTTGTAGGTTGCTTATTAAATTACATAGTATCAAATGCTCTCATGCAAACGATTATAAAGGAATTAACTTTCGATGTGTGTTTTTTAATTACTGTTCTTATATTTGCCGATTCCGTTTCAGTCAAAGTGTCTGCTAATCCATTCTCATTGCAATGTGGTTTGTTTGGACTAATTTCCTTGTTCTTGTTGTTTTGTTTCTGTTTTTTTTTCCAGGAGGAGGAAACTCCAGCCTTTATAGAAGGAAGTCAAAATAATCGACTGAGAGAAGCATTGGTGAATAAAAAGGTTGAAAGAATCTACCCATAATCTATGCTCGGATAACCCAATCAGCAGACCTAATATCGACATTAATAGCTTGTGAGAACCATTAATCAGGAAGGTACAAGCGATTCCATGAGCATGGTCCGAGATTTGAGAGCTCAAGCTCAATAAGAGGTAACAGAGGTCAGCGCAGAGGTCAGGACGAGACAATCCCCCAAAATACAGAGACGCAAAAACAGGACGTGACGTGTATAAGAGACTATGTGCATGCTCCCCCAGAACAAGACTCGACAGCATTCCAGAGCACAACGGTCACCTAAGGAAGGCCAGAGGTTACATTCCAGGCCGTGAAATAGATAAAGAATAACAGAGATGAGAAGATTAATCTGAACAAATCACATACAATGATTATAACACCCCGTCTGTTCTACTATATTCTTCTGACGAAATATTGTGGAAACGATATTCCTCTTTGTTAGAAACCAACAACCAAAACTGTCACCAAAACTGTCAACATAGATTTCTTCAGTTTTTAAGTGGTTCTGGTTGGCTGGCTATGTATGTATCTCGCGTACAGGCTGCAACAATGGTACATTTACATTTACTCCAGATCATGTCTAGAAAAAACGGTTTCTTTGTTTTGGGGGGAAATTTTGAAATGTAAGTCTTTGCTAAATGTGACTGTTACTGACTGTGTATGTGATTGGATCAAAATGTTATTTTATTTTTCAAATTTTACCTAATTTGGTCTACCTCGTCCGTTGACAGAGACGTAACTAATTGGTGGCGAACAACTAGAAAAACCAACCGGAAACTGGGGGCGAACAAGAAGATAGCATATATTCCAATTAGCAACGCGCTCCATACAGTCAATTACGTTCACAGCAACCTGTCTAACACAGCATTAAAATTTAAACATTTACTCCTTATTATGTATAGAAAAAATGTTTTTTGTTTTTTTTTTAATTTCCTCTCAAAATAGCTTTTTAGTAGGGGATTCAGTTTACAATATAAGTTTATGCTAAATCTGTCCCTTATTTGTGTCCGGCAGCATTCACGCATGTTTCTTGACCTTTTCAGTGATCACCGCCCAGCATGAACAGAGAAGATGGTGGTCACGTGACGGTTTCTATTGAGGGACTAACCAGATCTATGTGTCGATTGTCGTTTAGTGCCGTGATCTTCTATTGTTCGCTGTGTTGTGCTGTGGGATATCGGGGATTGTATCCCTGTGAGATTAAATCCAGTTTCTACATTCTTTTCTTTGACAAGGTCATGTTTTTTTTGTAATTACTTCCTCCTAGTCGCTACTAATTTCCTCACTAGGCATACTTATGAATGACCCCCGTTCTGTCTCTACAGACAATGGAACGCCCCCCCCCCCCCGGGGGGCACAATTCTGGGCGAAGCGTATGGAGATCCTGGGATGTCCAGTCATCAGAATCCTCCTCTCGGCCTTGATGGTGTAGTCCATAGAAAAGCAGAGAGCGATACCTCTGGCATCAGCTTGGCTGCAGGAGCTGCTGGAAGAGCGTCAAATTGGGCTCCACTCCCTGGTTTGGAATTATTGTTCTTCTCCTAGACTGGTTGCCTTCCCAAGGCTAGAGGTCCCAATCTGCCCCACTATTTTACCCATAGAGGGGAGTAGAGATGGATTCATGCCTTTTATAGACTTCTTTTATAAGACCATGTGCACCGATTTCTTTATCTAGGACAGGTAATAAAGTTAGAGAAAGACAGCGACATAAAACGACGCATAACGATAGGTTGGAAAACATTCGGTATGAATATACATTTTGAAGAGCACCTTTCCAATGTACGTAAAGCGTAAAGTATACAACGGTTGCATAATACCAGCCACGACGGATGCGAAACATGGAAATTAACAAAACTGAAAACCAACTTAGAATATAGAATGGAGATGGGCTGGTCACCTAGCAAGAAGAGATGGCAATAGATTGGGGAAAAGACTAACCGACTGGTGCCCATGGGACAGTAAACACAGTAGGAAAAGCCCAGATACAAGATGGAGGGATGCGATAGAAAGGTTTTCCGGTAAGACGTGGCAAAGGTTATCACACTCTTAGTCGTCATGGAAGGAGATGGGAAAGGCATTTGTCCAGCAGTGGACTTATAATGCCTGCTGATGATGATAGCAATTACGCTCCAGAAATGGAGTACTCTCCCTTTGTTGCTATATGTGATGTATAGTTCGTTCAATTGTGCTTCGCAAATGTTGCGCTTTTTTGCGAATTTAACGTTTGTGGCAACCCTGCGTCGAGAAAGTCGATAGGCGCCATTTTGCCTACTACATTTCCTCATTTCGTGTCTCTTTGTCACATCTTGGTAATTCTCGCAATACTTCAGACTTTTTGATTATTATTATACTGAAATTAGACCAATTAATAACCGAATAATGGCCTTTAAATGTTCAAGTGAAAGGAAGAGTGGCACGTCTCTAACTTTAAAACAAAAGCTGGAAATGATTAAGCTTAGTGAGAAATTCGTGTCAAACGCCGAGATGGACCGAAAGCTAAGCCTCTTGCGCCAAACGGTTAGTCAAGTTGTGAACGTTGCCACCCCGACCTTCAGCAACCGTGGAATTCTTCACGTGTTGATATCTTGCAGAAGCTGGGTGTTTCAATGGTTACTAGGATTGAACAATTGAATGTTCATAAACGTGGTCATATTAAATATTAATCTACTTTGTCTTATGCTTCTCCTTTGTATGCATTTATAACATCATTGATGCATTAATTTCCAAGCTACAGGCAAAAGAATTAATGAAACCTGCCTGGTTAATTCTTCGGGTGTATTTAAATGAGAAATGAATTTCCACTAACCACAAATATACATGTTTACTTGGATATGTTTACTAAACTTAGCTTAGTACGGCACAAGGCCAAATGATGGTGAGCATAGAAGGTAGGTAGATTGTGTTGCACCATTCTTCCAGATGGTGAGTGGTGTTTGTATGAATATATATATGAAAACCTCGAGGAATGTCAGAGAAAATGAATGCCAAACGTGATCTAAGTTATGGAACGACCAACAAATACTTGTTACGGTTACATTAATAATAAAAATGCAGACCTCTCACGCCCCAACGAAGTTCAGCTACGTGAGCCGTATAATAAATCTATCAATTCCATCGAGTAACTACTGTCCCGCCTTTTTCTATCGTTTCGCCCCTCTGGCTACCCTGTAACAAATGAGACGACAAATGGCTACCGTTTTATATACAGGGTGGGTGAAAAGAAACTCCAGATTGGAAATTGGTAATAACCTTCTTTTTTTTATTGGTCGACTAGCTTTACTTTGGACCATACAATGGTAGAATGTGCCTGTTGTGTTAACATTCAACGTAGACACCGGCGTTGTCCACCAATCTTTGTAAGCGTTTTGGTACGACCTCAATAGATCTTTGCAGGAAGTCCGGCGGTATGTTGGCCACAACATGTCGAATGCGCTCCTCCAGTTGATCCAGAGTTTGTGGTTTGGTGCGGTACACCACACCCCAACCGCCACAGGAAGAAGTCACTGGGCGTAAGCATATCATTTTTAATATCACCCCCCCCCCACCATCCTGTAGATATACACTTACAAGTTGCTAAACGGAACACTTCCTTTTGTCTTCGATCAGTGAGCTATTTAATTTCTTGTGGTTGGAGATTATGTCACTACGGCACTAGGTCAGAAGCTGAGGAGCATAGAGTGTAGGAAGATTGTGGGAATGGTCTGCATGCCTTGAAAATCAGCATTCAAAATCCTAGTTTTCGCTTCGGCTCGAATCCCATAATTATTATCTATGTGTACCAGCTTAGTACAGCAGAGAGCTAAATAATGATGAAATAGGAATAGGTAGATCGTGTTGTGTCATCAGTTCGACCAGTTATGAATAAAGCACAGATACAAATGAAGCAGTCTCAGAAAATATCAGCTAAAATCCGACCTAGATTAAAACAAGTTTTAGTATAATAAAGAAGGAGATGGTTCGAACATTCGATCAGTACAAACCTAATTTGGCATCAAGGATTTAACTCATATCAACCAAGAGGTATAATAACGCTGGAAACATAACAGTTGGCGACGTGATATAAAAATCGACTACAGCTACAATAGTTGTAACTTGTACATGTAAATATTGTCAATGACATAACAAGTGGGAACGACAGCACATGTTCATTGACAATAATACAATCAATTGAGAACTAAATAGTCTTGCTTTCTTGTGGCGTCTATAGATTAAATCTTTAATAAAAAGCAATATTATCAATACCAAAATCAGGTTCCATGGGAAAATAAGACGATGATTTATGTACAAAGGAAACTGTTGGTAATGCAAAATAGATAAATAAATAAAATAAAATGAATCACAAAGCGCAGATGCAACTTACTACATGGCAAATATGGCAAACCAACCCGGCCCAGGATCCGTCCTATAGCCACAAAAAAGTGTAAAATGTCCAGTCCTAGGTATTCCAACCCTGCGGTAGCACCCCCCATTGCATTAAAAAGGGTAGGTCGGAAAGATATTTCTGACGCCTGCGTTACACTCGGGGATTGGGCAATTTTTGTCCTCGCCCACACCTATGCGTGTGGGTCTCCACTTTAAATTCGACTTCGTGTCACGTTCTGCCTTTGTGGGGAGGCGAATAAATTGCCAATATAGCAGACTGAATCATGACTACAAAGCCGACCGAGAATCTTTATGGTGAAAATATTAAAAAACAAAATTTGCAAACGCCAACAAATTATTATTCGATGACACGTTTGAACTTCCTTTATTATCGTTGTTTTTTTATACTAGTTTTCCAAACAAAAAACAAAATAACATTGAATAATAATTCGTCTCAGACATTCAGATAAAATTGCAAGACATCACAAATCTGATTTGAAAATTATAAAGATTCAAATTTCAATAAACTGTTGACGGCGAGAAAAAAAAGCTTTCTGAGAGAAAGCGTTTGGTATTTATTTCTGATACTTTATGAATTGATGAATTTAGTCAACTTAAGAAAAGAATGACATTGACATTGTTGCAAGATATCGTACAAATTTGATGTACGACCGAATATCTAAAACAAACACACAACTCACCAATCTAGAAAGCTTAGGCCAGATTTATGGAGGATTAGATCGTATTTCCAACCCTTTACTCTAGGGCAAAAGTAAATAATCTTCATACTGTATTATTACTTCAACATTAAATGAACAAGGCTTGACCTTTTTATTAGAGTGTTAGTGTTATCGACCAAGACTGTGATTAACATTGTTTTGGGGGGAAATAGTGGTCAGTTCTGATTAACCTAGATTCTGATTAGCCTAGATTCTGATTAACCTAGATTCTGATAATCCCAAATCGGGTTGAGGGTGGGAAATACTTCAGTTTGGTCTTCAAATATTTCCGATATTTTTCTCTGGTCTTCAACTTTCGCCGATACATAAGACTAGGGAAAGATTCAGATCTCATTCTTGTCCTTCAGACAAAGAAATACGTTTTCCGACAGCAGAAGAAGACCAATAATATTAATGACTGGTGGTCGCAATCCGCACATATAATAATTAGCAATGTGTAGATGTCTTCTTTCACGGTAATTGACGCAATTGACGTAGTAAAATAAAATTTAATTCATGTTCTAATGACGTAATAAACATGCCGAATTTAAAGAATAATATAGAAAAAGTAATAAAAACAAAAAATAATAAAAATCCGTCTGTGGCGAATAGGACACTATTCACCAATCGCACTGCAATGTAAGTCTCTATTATCCACGTATATAAAATACAATGTGTATCCATATATTTTATATATGCTGTCATTTTTGACGGAAGGGGTAAACTAGTACAAGATATAAAGGTTAAAGCAGTGTTTCCCAAACTTGTCAGGTCTTTAGAGCATATATTTCATCAGTTCCCCCCGTAAAGACAGTTAAAAATGATACATTGAAAATAAAATTTGGTAAAGATCCACTTTCGTTAACCAAGTCGAAAAAAAATAGAAACAGCACGGCAATAATTTGTTGTGCTTTTAATCCGTTAGACTCTAACAATCTTCCTGGGAGTTTTTTTATTTTTCAGAAAAAATGGGTTTTTTATGGTTTTGCGAGGGGTGTTCTATTTACATTGTAACTGTATGTTAAACGGGGCCGTTACTCTCCGGAGTTAAGTGAGTCTTCGAAGAATTCAGTTACTTCCCTTGTGAGGCGTCTTTGATATTTCTGTGCTTTCTGTCCCCCGGCGGACACACGCGCACCCTCGGGCAGCCCCGCGTGGCCCCCACCAAAAAACCTGAAATAATGAAAGCACACAAAAAAATCGTCATTCAAATATCAAAGAACCATAGTTAACAACCTTTGCAAGGGAAGTAGCAACATGCTTCAAAGCCACACTTCCATATAACGGACTGAAAGTAACGGTCCAGTTTACCGTACAGTTACATTGTAAATAGAACCCCCCCTCGTAAAATCTTGAAAAACATTTTTTCTAAAAACTAACAACTTCTACGAAGATTGTTAGGGTCTAATGGATTTACTGACGAAAAAAAAATTGTTTCTATTTTTTTTCGACTTGGTTAACAGATGTATATCTTTACCTAAAATGTGTATTATTTGTCTCTTTCCTCCCACCCATCCCTTGTCTTCCAACACCCCCTACCACCACCGTGCCTTCCAGCGCCCCCTACCGCTCCTTGCTTTCCAGCGCCCCCTACAACACCCTTGACTTCCAACGCCCTTCTACCACCCTCTTGCCTTCCCCGAATCTTTCAGCACCCACAAGGGGGCGGTAGCGCCCACATTGGGAAACACTTGGTTAAAGACAACAACAGTATTCTACGTCAAACAACGTTTGGCCGAATAAATTCGAGCAATTCGCAATGTCCATTCTTCACGTCTTGTGCATAATATTTACAGTCCAGATTTTGGCTCTCTGTGACTTCAGGCTTTTCTCAAAGCGTAAAATCGCCGTCAAAAGGGAGATTTCAGACCGTGGACGAGATTAATAACAACGCGACGAGGCAGCTGTTTTCAACAGTGGAAGGGACGCTGGAATAAGTGTGTGAAGTTCCACGGAGAGTACTTTGAAGTGGACTATGGTGCCATTGCTCTAGGTAGTCTATTTTTTTCGTTAATATTAAATGGCCGAATACTTTCCGGAAAGACCTCGTAAAAACGCACAAGAAGGAAACTGCAAGCCTCAAGAACGTACATAGAACTCGTCACGATAGAAATGCATATAACGTAAAATAACAATTGTGCTCTTTAGCAAGGAAACTAAAATAATTTTAGAGCAATAAAAATAATCATGCCAAAAATAACAATAACAAGCAAATAATAGCAGCGATCATTTTAATGTCTGTACATCATCAGCAGCAGCAGCAGAAATAGCAGCAGCAACAATACTCATAAAAGTTATCTTTTGTTTCTAAAAATCATGTGATTCTCAGAGTATCAAGGGAGGTAATAAATTGTAAAGTTCCACACACTCGCTCACTCGATGTTAAAAACGGAGCACAACTTTTGTGCGCCGTGTGGATTACCCAATTTGTGCGCCATTTTTAACAGCGAGTGAGCGAATGTGTGGAACTTTATAATTCGTATTACCTCCCTTGATACGCGGAGAATCACGTGATTTTTCGACACTGAAAGTAACAATCACCGTTATGATTATTGTTGCTGCTGCTGTTTAACATAACCAATCATAAATATAATAAGAGCCGTGTCAGTAGCAGCCATCAGCCTCTGCCCCTTCCTATCCTCTTACTAAACTACCTACTTTTACCCTCTTATTGAACTACCTTTCTTTCTCACCTCTCCATTCCCACATAGTTATTAATCTATCTAATTTTCTCTTTTCCCCTCTCCCTTTCTTACCGTGTCTGTCACACTTATAGTATTAGTAGAAGCCATCAGCCAAGCCTGTTGTTGTACACCTTTGATAACCGTCAGAGTAGTCAGAAAGTTTCTCAAAGAAATATCAGAAAAGAAACCAGTTTAAAAGACTGAGGTGTTACAATCCACACTAACTGTAAGTTCTGGAAACCCTCTTATTAACGGACTGAAAGGGGGGTGTCCGTTAATGCCGATTGTCCGGTATTACAGAATTATTTATTTAAAAAAACAAAATGGCCTAAAAAACATAACAACAGCCCAAATACATACATGACACAGTACATAGATATAATTAACATTGTAAGAGAATATAACTAATAAGGGAAATAAGATTAATTTTATTTACTGATAACATCACACATTTCGGAAGGATATGTTTTATTTTGTTTTCTTTTACTTATGTATCTACATGTTTATTCTCTCAAAATATTCATATTTTATATTGCAAAAAATAAATAAACTCAAACATGTGTCGATTTAAAGTAATTTTTATGTTATTCTTTTTATTTTACTTTCGTCTTCATTCGCCGATCGACACCCTATTTTAAAAACGTAATTAATTAAAATTTTTAAAAGTTTGTTCTTTTTTCTTAGCTTTACTAGAAAGAAAAACATCGCAAATGTTTGTCTAAAGAAACGAAAAACAAATTTTCTTTAATTATTAAGTAGAATGGAACTGTTTCAAAGTCAAGATCTAAGTTCGTTTGTTTTTATTATCGACAAGACATCAATACGTCGTAGTTGATGATTGTCAGTTATTTGATAAGTTAGCAAATAAAAGTTTAATATACAAGTTTAGTTTTGTTTGTTTTTTTACTCAGGTGTCGATTTCTTGCCGAATGTTTTTTAATCATTTCTATAAGTTATATAAGCATAGATTAATTAAACTTAATCGTGGAGCAGGTTAGATGTTTTGCAAACAACTAATTACTTCGCCGAGAAAATAGACACCGGACGAAATATTCACAATGTGCAGATTCTGTCCGGTATTTCCGAAATCTGGTATTTCCGAAATCCGGTATTTCCGAAATCCGGTGATAATAGGTCCGTTAATAAGAGGGTTCACAGTTCTTTAATGTTGTAGCAACCCATCTTCACGTTTATTGAATCTAACATTACGGATATGAAATTCAAAATGCTCCCAAAGGTGATCATCTATAGGGAGAATGTCGGGAGAATATGGAGGATTCTGCAATACTTCATATCCAAATTCTCTAAGCTTAGACACAGTCAGATGTGAGGTGTGGTGTCTGTCGCAATAATGCAGCATTTCATTCAGTTCATGTAGGACCCATTTTTCCAACTTTTTAACCGTTCGTATTGCCTTGAGATGACGTGATCGCTTTTGAAGTCCAAACCGTCGTTCGTCGGTCGGTGTCCATCGCTGTCGACAATTCTTTATCATTAAGAACAGGTTTAGGTCTTCTTCGAGGATTAATATTGATATCCATATTTCCAGACCTATACCTATTGAACCAACACTGAACAGTTCACATAGTAGTAGTGTTCACTCTAAATACTTTGTTGAACGTATCAGCAGTTTAAGCACTATTATGTCCTAATTTGAAATCGTACTCAGAAATTAGTCTAACTTCTTGTGTAGAAATCATTGCTGTTAAGAGCTAAAATACCCCCAGTAATAACGAATTATATCTCTATTTACATTTAACCAGCGGGCTAAAAATACAATTACATGAGTGCATCTTTCACTTTTAGTATTATTCTCTAAATGTACAAAATATTTTATGTATAACAACATATTTTAATAAGATTATTATTAGTTTATATTTAAATCGTATTGTTTTTGCTCTTTATTGCAAATTCAACCAAATTGGCTTTGGGTAATTTGGATACGAAAGGCTGTTGTTATATTAATACATTTGAATCACGTTTGCTATTTGGTTTCTGTGACCTAATCAGTAAGGCGCTGTCCATGTCAGACAGGCTTCCACGAATAAAAGATGCAAGTTCAAATCTTGCCAGAGGCTACTCCTTTATTTCCGATCTATGCTGCTTACTTAACAGTCGTAGACTATGGAAACGACCAGGGCGAAGGCAACAAATATAAGATGAAAGAAATCGTAAAAAGAATGATAATGACAATGCTTTATCAAGGAAATTCGAACAAGTTAATATTATTATGCTTAATAAGGGGTGTGTTAATAAAATTATATCTTCACTTTAAAATCTAGCAGGATAGACGTAACTATAAACTTAATTGCTTTAAAAAAAATGAACAAATGAAATCAAAAGAGCCAAAAGAAGAAAAAAAAGGAACTAAATCTGCAAAAGTTGCACGAGACTTTGAATATCTTACTGAAGAGAGTCTGGTGCTTTCTATGAGAGCCTGAACCATTCTGGACTTACCGGGTCTGTCCGGAAAGCAACCAATCATTTTGAATATCTTGAGAACCAGTTGCGCGGACTTGATTTAACTTGGCAACCAATTAGAAGGGACCTTAACGCGCACGTGTGAATAGACGCTCCCCCGTGAGGTTATTTAGTCGGCAGTGAGACGCCACTGAGTGAGCTTGTGCACTGTGTGGCCGTCGCACTCACAATGTCCATTCTTCACGTCTTGTGCAGGGTATTTACAGTTCAGACTTTGGCTCTCTGTGACTAAAATCGCCGTCAAAGGGGAGATTTCGGACCGTGGACGAGCTTAAGAACAACGCGACGAGGCAGCTGTTTTCAACAGTGGAAGGTACGTTGGAATAAGTTTGTGAAGTTCCACGGAGAGTACCTTGAAGTGGACTAAGATGCCATTGCCCTAGGTAGTCTATTTTTTTCGTTAAACAACAAAAGTGGAGATGGGCCGGTCACCTAGCGAGAAGAGATGACAATAGATGGGGGGAAAAGATTAACAGATTGGTGCCCATGGGATAGTAAAAGAAGTAGGAAACGGCCAGACACAAGATGGAGGGACGAGATAGAAAAGTTTGCCGGTAAGACTTGGCAAAGATTAGCACACTCTTAGTCGTCATGGAAGGAGATGGGAAAGGCCTTCGTCCAGCAGTGGACTTATCACGGCTGATGATGATGATGATGATGATGATGATGATGATGATGATGATGATGATGATTAAATGGCTGAATACTTCCCGGAAAGACCTCGTAAAAACGCACAAGAAGGAAACTGCAAGCCTCAAGAACGTACATAGAACTCGTCACGATAGAAATGCATATAACGTAAAATAACAACTGTGCTCTTTAGCAAGGAAACTAAAGGATTTTAACGGCGATTAATTTTAAACTTCTCCTTATTATTCAGATACACGCATGCTTAAAGGCAAGGTGTGCGTGTATAATCTTGAAATGAGTGCAGCGATACTGGCTTCATGTTATTATTATTATTCCTAGCGGAAAAGGCTACAGCGACCTGTCTCGATTAGGACAATTGAATATCATTGCTTGCATTCTTTGTTAACTTGCTGTCAGAAACTGGAACTGTCATAACATAATGATGCCATGTTGTCATTCTGTAGTGTGAAAATAGGAACATAAAATATAATAACGTGACCTTTTGGAGTTTTCGAATTTTTGTGAGCGAAGCAATAGCAAAGCATTTGTATTTTATTCTTTTTAAATTAGTTCAAATTGAACTCACATTATTTTATCCGCGTGCCATATTAGCATAACTCTAATGTTATTATATAAAGGATGTTGTCACTTTTTGGTGTGTTTGTTAGTTTTCTGTCACGCTAAAGCAAATATAAAGAGACAATGGGGTACTCCAAGCACATACACCAAATGGGCTGCCTCTGTGTCTGTGTGTTCGCTGAAAGTTACTAGTCTTATAATCCTCTTCGTTGCAATGTGGACAGGAGAATTTGGGGGAACAGTCTGTCTACCACAAAAATCAGTATTTGAAGTCCCAGCTTTCATCTGGGCTCGAACACCGATCTCTGAAACCGGTGGAAAATACGCAACTATCCCAGCAACTCTCAACTGATTATGTCTCCTTCTCTACTTGTGTCTGTGTGTTCACTGAAAGTTACTAGTCTTATAATCCTCTTCGTTGCAATGTGGACAGGAGAATTTGGGGGAACAGTCTGTCTACCATAGAAATCAGTATTTGAAGCTTTCATCTGGGCTCGAACACCGACCTCTGAAAACGGTGGAAAATACGCAACTATCCCAGCAACTCTCAACTGATTTTGTCTCCTTTTCTACTTATCTTGGTCTCTATTCTTTATTCTAGAACTTATAAGCCAAACGCATCGCCTCTGGTGGCACAGGGGCTGCTTGGCATACCACCCAACCAACGAAATCATAATCCTGTAGCTTGAAACCAATATTCTCTGTAGGTCATCATTGTTGAGCGAGGACTGGGGTTGGGTTCTGTGACTGGAGGCGCAGGAGTCGAGTGGTTGGGCTTACGTCGACAGAGAAACAAAGACGGTGTCAGGTTCGACCTATTTGAGGGAACATAAATCGGGCCTGCCGCTAAGAATGACGAAATTATTCCTTCAGAGAATTTTCTCATCTCGCTTTCACTTTTAATGTACTTGAATGCAGTGTTGCCAATTTAGCGCGTTTCGCGCTAGATTT
>VCCN01002723.1:1158202-1169325 GCA_006491835.1 Architeuthis dux
TTTGGACCAAAGATTTGGACCAAAGATTATTTTTGTACATAACTTTTCAGTTCTCATTTGTTGATCTTTGTATTTGTTGTATTAATATTAATCTTTGGTCCAAATTCTGTAAATTTTAAAACTGTATGTTGAAATGAAAGTTTGTATTTCTAATGTATCGTATATTTTTTGCTCTCACGCTTTATACTAGAATTATAAATAGGCATGCATATATTTTACACCGAGCCTACCGGTAAATACCCACAGTAGAGCTTCCCCTACACTACGACACCTCGGTTCAACAATTCAGTCTTCGGCCAAGCAGTGGTGTTTAACTTCACTGAAATATCTTTATCCCGACCAATAATAAAAAAATATCTGTGTTTGAGGAGAGTGAAAATACCGGTAATATTGATATACAACATCTAAATTACTACTAGTCCGTTGGCTTGTAACATACAATACGGGAATGAATCTTTATGATTACGTATATTTTTTTAATTATTTATGATACTTATTTTTAGTTACTATTTTATATTAAGAATAATTTATATACTTTATTCAGAGGTTATATACAGGAGTTCAGATAACTGTCTAGCATAGATTACCTTCAACTGGGGTTAGGATAGGCCTATGGAAAAGTAGCCTTCGGCTTGTAGGACGTGAGGTAATGACTTATTTCGGGGAAAATACAGTTTTCGACGCTAAGATGTACGGTAATTGTAGAGATGTCAGCCTGTTAGAAACGTTCAACCAAAACTGTCACCAAAATTGTTAATATAGGTTTCTTCAGTTTTCAAGTTGGCTGGCTGGCTATGTATGTATCGCGAATATGCCGCACTAGTGGAGCTAGAAGGCTGAAAATTTCAACATTTACTCCTTATTATGTTTTTTTAACCCTTCCCGCCAAAAAAAAAGGTTCTACTGGGGAGGGGGGTTAACTTTATAATGTAAGTTTATGCTAAATTGGTCCCTCGTTTGTTCACTCTTGTTTTGTTGTTGTTGAAAATTCGGACTTTTTAGTGATCCAACAAAAGGCGAGAGAAGTAACTTATTCCAGTTTCTTTTTAATTGAGCACCCCCAACACGGAATGCTGTCAAATGAGGGTTTCTATTGAGTGACTAATCGGTCCTGTTATTATTTTAAGTGGAAATAGTGACAATCTTTGTCTGCTCCTGCTGGCGCTAACAATGGTTCTGGAAGAAGGAAATATGGCGGTAATATAGTGAATTCCAATAAAGACCTATGACATATGCCTCTGAGGAAATCGAAGACTTTCCATTTGTCAGCTGTAAGAGGTGATAACATTATTCAAACTGATATTAACCAGAAGATAACCGACATTTCGAATTTCAGTCAGGCACGACCCTGAGTACACCAACAATCAAAAATGTGTCCCTCTGCCTCTCTTATCAATATGACACTTAGACTTACACCAACCTGAATATACACACCTAAATACACAGACCAGACAAAAATATGAGTACGCAACTCACATACACGGTTAGAGTTAACCTCCACTCTAGTCATATGGATCTATATTGCTTCAGCACGTATGTGTGAGTGTGAATAATGACAAATTTACATATTTATCCTATCAGTGACGCACAAAACCACACACAGACACACATATGCATATTCATAAGTATTCAAACATTCCTACAAAGGCTTTATGGGCGGCTACTGTAAAGGGATGATCAACGACCTCATATCACAACAATTGCTAGCGTACTTAGGTAGAGCGCCACTGGGCGTTTCATTATTGAGGCCTTGAACCAGAGTAATCTAAACTCATATCTATCTACATTGATATTCTTATTGATACCATGTTCATTTATTTTATGCAAATATTACTTTATATACTAGTGATATTTATATATAACTAGCTGAAGTACCCGTCGACGCCGGGCTAAATATTTCAGGAGTAAAAAAAAGGACTAAAACTTTCAAACTTGTAAAAAACGTTTCCTTTCAGTTTTGACCCCTTGAAGTTATCCTTCACTATCGACCCCTCAAAATTGAAAAGAAGGTTTACCTTCATATTTGACCTCTTAATGAAGGCAGAAAATTTCCCTTGACGTTTAACCCCTTCAAGGGGGGAAAATGTCTTCCTTAACGTTTGACCCCTTAAAGGGGGGAAAACGTTTTCCTTTCACTTTTGAATCCATAAAGGGGAAAAAGGTTCCTCTACACGTTTGACATTTGACCCCCTTAAACCTGGAAAAGTTTCCCTACACATTTGACCCATTAAACGGGGAAGAGTTTCCCTACACTTTTGATCAAGTAATGGGAGGGGGGATTTCCCTCCACTTTTGTCCCCGTGATGGTAGAAGAAAGTTTCCCTGCACTTTTGAACCCTTAAAGGGGAAAATGTTTCCCCTCACTTTGAACCCTAAAAGGAGAAAAGAGTTTCCTGTCACTTTTAACCCCACAATGAATTATATATAAACATATAAACTGTCTATATATAATTGAGAGGTGTCACACCGTCTGTTTGTCACGCAATGGAAACCACTTAAACATGGGTGAAGCCCAACTAAATTCGGTATGCATACTCAATGGACATAGGGAGGGTTGTAAAGCAAAAGATTTTGAGAAAGAATGCTACGGGTTCTAGAGAGGGGTTTTATTTACAATATAACTATAATGCTAAACTGGACAAAAAGTGCCACAAAAACAACAGCTATGACGACAACAAAGCCTTCATCAGGCCGAAGTGAGAGCGCGCCACCATTACCTTACGATACCATCAAATTTTGTTGGTTTTCCGTCACAGTTTGGAATGCAGATGAAAATGCCGCCTCATTATATATTCTTGTATAAACAATTTTCGGTCAATGTTCATGAGTCCAGAAATAAAACGTTGATTCAATGATGTGAAATTTCAATTAACTGACCAGATGTCCATCTGTCCTTCTGTTTGTCTACACGATATCTCTAAATGTTCTCAATAAAATTGTGTGGACGGGTGGGAAATGGAGTACGGAAAAAGCGATTACATTTTAAATTTAATCGCTTCTTCCGTACCCAAGTCATCTCCCCTGCATTGTAGATATATATCCACACAACATCTCCAAAAGTTCTCTATAAATTCCAATGAAATCTTCTGGAAGGGTAGACAATGTGTTAAAAGGAGAATTGATTAGATTTTGGGGGTGGATCCATTTATGTATTCACTCATATTTCTCCATAAAGGTTTTCAATCAATTCAAATGATATTTTGTCGAAGGGTAGGCCATGGATTAAAACTAAATTTTAGGACGGATCCAGGGTATTTTACAGTTATCTCCCCAACATTGTATCTATTTATGAATTGATTTTCATTCAGTTTTAGTGACAATGGTCTTGGTAGAGGTATGCGCTCCCGGAATGCTTTGTAGTTTTATTTGTAACAGCAACCAATCTGTCACTTCTGCCGAAACAGATTGCAGGGCCCAAAGACATTTTTCTCGTAAAAAAATGTTAAAAGTACATCTTGTGTGAAAGGGTGGGCATATCATTCTAACCAAAGCAAACATATCAATATTGGATTTTCTTTTAAAAAAACACCTTTAACCAACCAATAAGATTTTGTAGAAAGGCAGGACATGGGCCAAGGAACAATTGATTACATTGTGGATAGATCCATGAATCCTTTTTCGATTTTGTTAACATTGCGAGACAGGACAATTATTCGGCGTTTCGAATGTATTCACTAATGTTTGTCTTTCTGTTTGCTTGTTTATTTGTTTATATGTGTGTCCAGACAATATCTCCTAAAGTTCTGAATGAATTTCAATGAGATCTTGTGGAAGGATGTGACATGTGCCAAGGAATAATTGATTAAATTTGGGGGAAGATCAAGGAATCCTTTTTCGATTTTGTTAAAAAATTGCGAGTCAGTGCAATTTTTCGGCTTTTCGGATGTAATAACACAGTAATGACAAAGTTGGTTAGTCTAAGGGAGATAATCGAGTGTAGAAATGAATCAAAGGGATGTCTCTGATAAGTAATCATTACAAGCTTTTGTCACGGGTCTCTTTGTACTGTTCTTGTGACAATAGCTTTTGCTTTCTAGTTTGTGTTATGGCATGATCGAATAGGCCCCAAGGCATCGTCTGAGTGATATCGAAAATAAACAAGCGATTAACATTTGAACATATCCGAATCGTAAGACGGAAATCTGGTTAAGATATGTTTCGAGATAATGATATTAACGACAAGCTGTGGCTTTGACGTTGAAATAGTTACGTAATTCCCATATGTGTCAGAGGTTAATGTTCGACCTCAGCTAAAAACCAGGATTTTGAATACTGATTTTTCGGCAAGTATGTATTCACAATTAGAAAATTTGAGCAACACAATCTTCCCGTTCCTATTTCCCTCATCTGGTCTTAGTAGTGTAGTAATCCACGCTTAGTAGATATCGTTATTGGGCAAGAACCAGGATTTTGAATACTGATTTTTCGGCAAGTATGTATTCCCAATTAGAAAAGTTGAGTAACACACTCTTCCCGTTCCTATTTCCCTCATCTGGTCTTATTAGTGTAGTAATCCACGCTTAGTAGATATCGTTATTAGGCAAGGGAAATAACTGATGCTTCAGATCTGTTTATGCAGTGCAGTTCACACGAATGCGATTATACCCACATAAAGACTACAGAACCGTTTTGGCCCTGTTTCGTATTTGAACAATGGGAATTAGTTAGGCTTCCCATATACGATGTAATCATCACTTACTTTATAAGTCAGTTTACTTAATGTATGAAAATTAATTATGGAGAAGTTGATGAATTAATTTCGATTTAGTCGGCTTCAGTGGTAAGTGCTAGTTTACTTATGTAATCACAAGATTCTGAAAGGTTAACGTAATCATGTTCTCAGTTAATCGTATAGAATTCCCAACTCGAAATATTCCTATTACCCTGGCCATCAAGAATTCACATTCAAAGAGTAAACCTTCATAGGTCTGAACACATTATCAATCGCTTGCAAGACGAGTGATCTCATCAAGACACAACAATCTGCTATTTATTTAGGGATAAACGAATAAGCACACGATTTGCCAAAATCTCTGACTGGGAAGTTAACGCCTTCTATACAAACTTGTTTTACTTATAAACTTGCATCTTACAAACCTACAATTCAAAGAGGAACATATTTGTAGGTTCCTGTCGATCCTTTCAGTAGTACAGACATGAAGAAATTGATCCGGAGTAGGTCAAACTAGTGAATTCAACTCTATTTAGTCATTTATTTCTATGTAATACGTGTGTATCCTTTGCAAAACTAAACGTTCAGGGAATTTGACTATGATAAAATTACTTAACTTAATTACTAGTTTTCAACGTCTCCTTCGAAGTACTACTGTGAAGGAGGCGGTGAGAACTAGGTGTTATGGTAATACTCAAAAGGCTTAGCGACAAAGGTCCGTACTAGATTACTTTCGAGTAACACATTGTATGAACTTACGGATCCCGAACACTGAGCCGGTCAGAAATTCTAACCAAAAAAACAAAAGAATGTCTAAGAAATTATTGCAAAGATAAGTACAGTAAATTCCGACCTATAGTTTACAAGGATATTTGGGGGGAACTCATCCATGCCCCACAGCTCCCCATTTCAAGATTCGATAGATGACCCCTTATTCATTGTACCAGCATTGAACCCAGTGTAATTTTGTAATAGTTTTCTATTATTCAAATGGGCGACTTATAATACGGCAAATTCGGTAACGAACCACATTTGTAGAAAAGAAAGAAATTCAAAAATCGCAATTATGACTAGCACAATAGGGGCGGGTTTTCACAGTTCTTGATGCAATTTCAGCCAATGAACGCCGCTCAGCGAATTCTTTTTAGACATTGAAAATATTATGAGTCAAGCCGGAACCAAGACAATCTTACAATGCAATAAAATATTTGTTAAATTAAAATGTTTTACTTTTAATAATGTTACTCATTATTTACGCTTTCATGCGTCTATAGTCATAAAAATACGTAGAAGTATTTATCATAAATCATTCAAATTGAACAAAGAAATAGACACACCTGTTCCAATATAATTATGGAAGTAAACCAAGGGTAGGCTTTTCGATCAAATGTTACCGCTGTTCACAAAAGTGCAATGCTTGTGAATATAAGATGATTATTACATTATTGCTATTTACTATGTTTAGCTACTACGGGAGGTGCAGGTGGCCTAACGGTTAATAGCACGGAGAATGGAATCGGCGAACTGAGTTCAAACTCCAGCTGAGACAGTTCACTTAGAAATAATGCCCTTGGGAAAGGCATGAATACATCTCTTCTCAAATCTAAGGGGAAACAGCTGAGAAGAGTGGGCTCTCTAGCTATGATTGGCAACCAGTCAAGGAGACGGACAACTCTGATTCAAAAACCAGCAGGCAGAAATATCCTTGAGGCGGCTGAATACCAACTTTGATTTCCTTCTGGCAGATCCTGCAGCCAAGTTGACACCAAATGTATCGCTCCACTTTGAACTACAGGCCGACTGGGCAGTCTTGGAAAGGTCACCAATTGACTAGAGTGATAGGAGGCCCCTTTCTTAGCTAGCTGTCGTTTGGACAGAAGAAAAAGAGCGCAGAAAGATTGCGTTACGCCAATCTTCCAAATTGGAGAGCCTACGACGCCTAGAAAATAAGTATTTATATCCCGACGTTTACCTTGGCTCAAACACCTAACGTCTGGCAACTATACGCAACTACCTCGGCCACGAGGCAGCTCATCAAAACTATCAAGCGCATGTTAGTATGGCAAAAGGCAATGCTAGTGGAGCCTCCTTACCACGCTAGCAAATTGATCAGTCATATTAACTTGCTAACCATCGGTAAGCAACCAAACAGACCGGTCACTCCAACTACTAAGTGGGGATTTCCAAAACCCTTGGTGTTCACACTTGCGAGTGAACCTCATCAAAAATGGTTTATAGTAAGGGCTTTATGCGGCCAAGTCTCAGGTCTTGTAGCGGTAATCATTCTTGCTTGTTAGATGGAGAAGCGTAACAGTTTCTTGAACTTTACTTTCCATACATAGATAAATTAAAAAGAAAAATTAAGTTTATTGATTCTCACATCTTTATTACGCTGCAAAGCAACGATCTAGCGATCGTCACTTATGCTGTATAATAAGAAGTTCGAACAGCAATTATTATATGAAGAGAATGGATCTATATATCTCTTAAGAAAATACATGGGCGTAATACCCAGTTTTCGATTATCTACTGTGAATGTAATTTATGTAAATGGGATAAAACAAACAGCAACAGGTGTACGTAGTTAGGTCAACGTCCGTAGCCTAATGATGAAAAAAGCATTTATTTTGCTCAACAAATATTTATCACCATCCTTGTTGATGCACTTGAACCAACGTTTCTTTGTTAATCACATATATCAAACATTATGCAACAAACATTTAGATAACAATTCAGCTGATATCAATCCACCCTCTTATATAATGTTGAATTCATTTATTTTATTTCCTATTACTTGAATCTACCCTTCTGTATTCAATTGCATTCAATTAGGATGAATATCTCATTAAAATTTCTATCAACAAAGATATCCATAAGGATACACGGTTTGCTGATTTGCTTCTTAAAATTATAATAAAATGAGGTGATTTATAAAAATAAAATAGGGCGGCATTCATTTTCCCGAATTTCACTTTCCTGAACTCGGTTTTCCCGAACGTTGATTGACTGACTTTTCACTTCGCCGACTCTTCACATTCCGGACACTTCATTTGCTTGAAAAAAAGGAAGACAATTTGAGTCACTGAACAGGCCTTTTTTCATACTTCATTATTTACAAAAAACACCGATTAGCTTTTCTTTTTTTTCCTAAAATTAGTGCGATGGCGGTATGTTAATGTTTACAATTTATGAAAAAAAACATCTATTCTAAATGTGGTATTTATTTACGATGCGATTTAGTATTTTCAATATATATCGAGTATAAGATTTATGAAGAAAACAAAGGATTTTTATGTACGATCGTATGTGTATGTGTACGTGATTTATGGGGGAAAAAAGGATTTATTGTTGTTGTTTTTGTTGTTGTTGTTGAGTATTTACAATAAAATGAATGTTATTTTCATTTTATTTCAGGTATTTGGATTAACATAGGTAATTGTATGGTTTAGTCGCGTAAAATCTTTTTTCATTGGACGGCGTAGATAATTTGAACATATTTTGGCGAAAATTTATGAAGTGAACCAATAACAATATAATTTATGTATTTATTTCTGTTTTTCTTTTATGAATTATCTTATTTTTTCTGCCATTTTTAATATCGTGTGGCAGCAGGTGTGAAAAAAATCTTAATGAAAACACGAACAACTTCTACTAAAACCTCGTTCGAAAAGGCAAGATGTTTTTTAAATTGCAATTTTTTAAGAATTTCAAATCTTTTTGATAAAATAGAAACCCCTCTAAAACCTTAGAAAATTAACTTTTTTCAAACCGACACATTCCCTGATGAAAGGAACGTCTTATGGATTGAAAGCACAAAGAATTAATGGCGAAAAGATTTTTCTTCTATTCTTTTTAGGTGCCGTTGTTTTTTTTCTATAATAAATTAATTTTAAATAAATTCAGTATTTTCTTCATACCTCTACGGAATTACATATATTGATCCCAATTAATTTCTGATTTTTATAAATTTGATAAAACTTTCGTTATTTATTCCTTGATTACTGAATTTATTTAAAATTAATTTATTATTAAAAAAACAACGGCACTACTGACATACGAAGCTCCCGCCTAAAAAGAATAGACAAACAAAGATTTTCGCGAGTCATTTTTTGTGCTTTCAATCCATAAGGACTTCTTTTCGTCATGCCCCACATTGTTGTCTTATAGCTGGCTAAGCTAATCTTAGTAAATATATATACTGAGAGATAAAGCAAAGGCAGTTATACCCCGGTTTTCGAAAATTCACTTTGCGGCACTTTTTCGCTTTTACGGAAAAGGCGAAAAGCGAAAAGAACGTTTGTTTAGCAGCGAGCCGTTATAGAAAGAGTGTGATCTCTTTCCCCCCTCTCCTCTACTCCACGGTCTCTTGTATCTCGAACCACCCCAACCTCTGACGACTCAGCCTAACATATCATCAATCTTTGGGTCTGGGAACTCTCAAAAACCTTTCCCATATAAATTAATGGTGATTGCTCGTTCGCGTTATGCCATTTGGGCTTACGCAATGTCTTTATGAGAACACTATGCTTTCGGACAGTGGGGGAGAGCAATCATGATTCCTGTATTCTTTTCTCGCTGTTATTGGTCTAACTGAAAAGGCTATGTAGTGAGACATTGCAAATGGATTCCCAGCAACCAATAATGAACGTTTGAATGCTCAGATATAATTGAGTACCGATAATAATAACGATATGCGTGGAAGCAGAGTAACTGTTTTATGCGGAACTGTGTCTAGACAGAAAATAACATAATCGTCAAATGCAATAAATGAAATCCTGAACGACTGAACATTGATGGGCTTTATTGTGTTCTACTCTCAATCTCACAACCTTTTCTATTATGAATTCGAGTCTCGCCGGGTGACCAACTTGCGCCAAACTAAGCCAAGCCTAGTTGTTGTTGTTGTTGTTGTTGTTGTTGTTGATGATGATGATGATGATGATGATGATCATCATCATCATCATCATCATCATCATCATCATCCTCCTCCTCCTCCCTGTAGCGTCCGTCTTTGAACATAGACCTTTCCCAAGATTCGCCAGACCTCTCTATTATGGGCGTCGCGGAGTCAATACTTTCTGAATTTGTCTAGTTCGTCACGCCATCTTATTTTTGCCGGCCACAGTTTCGCATATGATCTCTGGATATCCATGTGGTGAGTTGTGATGTCCAACGATTCTCTGACATTCAGCCCAAATGGTTTCTATAATATCTCCGACCACTGTTTGTTTTCTAATATAATGTGCTGTCTTGTGATCTCCTCGTGTGACCTACACATTGGGGAGTTATACCGTTCGTTTATTTATTTAAATTATTTAATAACCTCAGCCTAGTGTGAAACACATGAATAATCGAACTTACTACACTAGTGAATTATCTGCGAGCCGAATTTGCTAACCATCACGCTACGTTGGTAGGCCAACATATTTCGCCAAGAGCTTATTCTGATTTTGCACTGTTAACTCTTTCTTCCCTGATAACGCCTCTAGGCGTGATAATAAATTTCACTCATGCCCTGATCACATGTAGAAGTGTGATCTCATATTTGCATTATTTCCCAGGCCACAAAAAAAAAAGAATTACTAAAAAAACATGTTTAAATTTAAATCATAACAATGCCAATCAATCAATAATAATACCTTTTTCAATGAACTTTTTCATGATTTTATTTCACTGGACTTGGAAGTGATACATTGGGAATAATCACTGAAAATTTGGCTGTCAGGGAGGAAAGAGTTAACACACTGTCGTAGACCGACGGTCTTAACAATTTAAGATGGAAGAAAATACTAGTAAAAAATCAATAATGTTTTACAATAGTTCATCTAATAAAAAATAAATCAAGACCAAAAGCTTGTTCAATATTAAACTAGGAACCAGAAGAGAGTTCAGAGTGTCGGGAAGTGTGCTACTCTCTTAAGCTGTTAATAATAGATTCGATAGCTCTCGAAAAGTAGCCTACAGTCGGGTTTTGTTTTGTGTAAATAGACATAAAAGAAGATACCATTGACGCTTAAATCAAACCCTGCAGTTTTAATGGGTACATACTAAGCTTACATTTTCTGGCACAAGGCTAAGAGAGTCGGACATCAAGTAGGGATCGAACTCACCATGTATTAAAAATCTGTGAGACTATCTTACTCACAACTCCACGTCAAGGCTTTCTTGGTATTTATTAAGCTTAGCTTTGGTTCAAGTATGGCACATCTAATGAGGATTGAACTCACTGGTACCGAGACTAGCTGAGTCTGGCATAATTGAACACAACTACAGTAGCAATGGTGATTGAAACGAGCTTGGTAACCACTGCCCTACGGCGAGGCGCCCTCTTGTAGTTTAAAAACAAGAACCATAAGTTCAACGATGCGTCCAACATCCTTACATATATATATCTGTCCATGCGGTTGCTTCACTTACTAGCAACCTACAATTAGTGCCGAACATTTTAGCA
>VCCN01002723.1:1236993-1249186 GCA_006491835.1 Architeuthis dux
TACATACATAGCTAGCCAGCCAGACCAACTTAAAAACTGAAGGGACCTATGTTGACAGTTTTGGTGACAGTTTTGGTTGGCGGTTCCTAAAAAGGAAATCGTCTACATGTTTTTAGTTTCACATCTTTTTTATTCAGTCCTTTTTTTCCGACCCTTTCCACGAGTCAACGCCTTAACATTTTTGAATCTCCTATGGGAACTGCCCTCTCCTTCAGTCCATGCCACCAAGTGGGCTTCCGTTGCTAGGGTAACGAGATCTGTTCACTGTCTGTAAAGTAATATCAATCAAGGTCACTAGCAGACATCCTGCAGTATCCAGACTGTCCCTTGGTGCAGCAGCAGCAGCAGCAGCAGCAGCAGCAGCAGCAGGATTGGTCTATAAGTGAAAGGTTGATACATTCTGGGGCATTAGAATCAAGAAAAAGTTATATAGTGAAAGTGAAACTAGAAACGTGTGATTGAATGGGTGACTGGTCAAATGAATTTGAAACAAGATGAAGAGACGAGGGAGAATAGTGGTGCGTGAAATGAGATAGACTCAGTGGAAACAAGAAGAAAGCAAGGGAAGGGAGAATGAAAAAGAACAATCGGATGAAAGGAAGAAAGGTAGGACGGAAAAAAAAGAAAGGAAAGGGGGGAAGGAAGGAAGGAAGAGAATGGAGGATGGAAAAGAATGAATTAATAAATAAATAAACACATAAATCAACAAATAAATAAATAAAGGGAAGGGGCGGACAAGTAAGTGAGAAAGGATGGAAAAGAAAGAAAGAAATGAAAAGAAAGGGTGGATTGAAGAAAGATAGAAAGAAGAAAGGGAAGGGGGATAAAAGAAGAAAGAAAGAAAGAAAGAAAGAAAGAAAGAAAAGAGAGAACGGAAAGAAAGAAGGTGAAGAAAGAAAGGAAGAAAGGAAGGAATGAAAAGAAAGGAAGAACTGATGAGAAAAATCGGAAGAAAGATAGAAAGAAAGAAAGGAAAGGGTGATAACAGAAGAAAGAAAGAAAGAAAGAAAGAAAGAAAGAAAGAAAGAAAGAAAGAAAGAAATGAAAGGAAAGGGTGGATTGAAGAAAGATAGAAAGAAATAAAGGATAGGGGGATAAAAGAAGAAAGAAAGGAAGGATGGAAAGAAAGAAAGAAAAGCAAGAAAGAAAGGAAAGAAAGAAAGAAAGAAGGGAAGAAAGAAAGGAAAGGGAGGTTTGATGATAAAAATCAGAAGAAAGATAAAAAGAAAGAAAGAAAGAAAGGAAAGGGGGATAACAGAAGAAAGAAAGAAAGAAAGAAAGCAATGATAATAAGTCACCAAATAAAACTAGATAGAAGTGGGTAAAAGAAAGAAAGCCTAAAATAATGGCGTTTCATTAACGTAATAAAACTTCTAGCATAATTTGTCTCCATTCTTTGTTGAGCTCTTTTCTCTTCATCATCAATGTTTCACTAGTTTTTCTTTCATCTTTATTTGTTACATTCTATCGCAAACCTCAGGTTGTTTTATTCCCGATTCTTACTGCTTATTTAACGATCGTAGAAAAAGAAATGCGTCGTAAATAGACGCAATAGTCCTAAGTTGTCTGAATTTTTTACATCAACCAATCGTCAATTATTATTAATTTTTGACGAGTCTGTCTTTCATCTTCTTTCTGTTGCTCTTTATTGCTTCGTATTTCTCAGATGAAGCATTGACATTATTATTACTTTTTGACTAGTTTGTGTTTTATCTGACTTCGTTACTTCTTATCGGTCAACGACAGACGCTCGAATTGAGGGTGCGTGGAAATGTGTGTGTTGGGTGCGTATGTAAAATGGGCGTATGTGAGAGAAACAGCGAGAGAAAGCGTGTGTATGGGAGACAAAGCGTATGTATGAGGTAGGGAAGTGTGTGAGAAAGAATAAGGAAATAGAGGGATGGGGAGAAAGAGAGAAGGCAGTTTACAAGGGGAAAATATTTGAGTGTGAGTGTGAGTGTGAGAGAGATAACGAGCATGTGTGTGTGTGAAAGAGAGGAAGTGAGAGAGTGTTGGTGCATGCTTGTAAAAGTTAGAAAAAGTGAGTGTGAATGTAAAGAAGAAAGTGTGCGTGTGCGTATGTGTGTTGTATTGTGTGTGTATGTGTTTGTCTGTCTGTGTGTGTGTTTGTCTTTATGTGTATGTCTGTGTGTATGCGTTGTATTGTGTGTGTGTCTGTTTGTTGTGTGTTTGTCTTTATGTGTATGTCTGCGTGTGTGTGTCTGTCTATGTGTGTGTGTTTGTCTTTATGTGCATATCTGTGTGTATGTGTGTGTTGTATTGTGTGTATGTATGTATGTGTGTGTGTGTCTGTCTGTTGTGTGGTTGTCTTTATGTGTATGTCTCTGTGTGTCTGCCTATGTGTATGTTTGTCTTTATGTGTATGTCTGTTTGTGTGCGTGTGTGTATGTGTGTGTTGTAGTGTGTGTGTGTGTATGTTTATCTTTATGTGTGTGTGTATGTGTGTGTGCGTGTCTCTGTTGATGGGTGGTTGTCCCTATTCAAATATATCTTTCAATCTAAATGTGTCTTAACGGTTTTAGCTCCATTTGTTTAATCTCCCCCCGTCAATCTAATTGTCTGGGCCTGGAAGAGCATTTAGCATTGCTTTCATCTCTTCTTCCGATCAGCAAGAAACACGTGGCTCCATAAATAAGCCCGAACTGCACATCAACAAGTCAAAGCACGGAACAGAAGGCCGGAAGGTCTTTGTTTCGAAACAAACGTCAGTTGGCTGCATTCGATACTGGCTTAGCTAAAGCAAGTTCTGGCACAATCATATACAGGTATACCTTGATTAGTGCGATCTATTAGTTCAAAAAATGCCCGTACTCTTCAAAATCGCACTGTTCAATGTATTATTATCATTTAATTTTTTTTTTCAGCTTATACTTAGTTACAGTAATTTGTACAGCAATACCATAACCGTACTACATCAACACCCGCACTAATTAAAACCGTTCTATTCAAGGTATTCCTGTATATATTTGCCGGCCTATAAAACGCACTGGTAGTTGCGAGTGGCGTAATGGTTAACACCACGGACAATGGAATCGGTGAACCGATTTCAAACTCCGACCGAGGCAGTGTATGTTCACTTCGCACGAATACCCTTGGGAAAGGCATGAATCCATTTACCTCCCATCCCCAGCTATGGATATTTAGCCTTGGGACGCAACCAGTCTAGGAGAAGGACAACTCTGAATTCAAAACCAGGAGCAGGAATCTTTAAGACAGTCCGACGTTGTCTTCAGCAACTGATGCTACGACACTGGTGCCAAGCTATTCACATTTCCCTTCATTTTAGTCTTGTGTCATACGAAGCTAAGCTTAGTAAATATGAAGAACGAAATACCTTCTTTCGTATTAAACTAAGCTTTAAAATATCAAAACTAAATTTGTGTTGCACTCTGCAAAGATTAGTAACTATCAAGAATAGAAGCATTTCTGTCATACTAAGATAAGCTTAACAAGAAGAGTAATGGGCATTTAATCCTGCAAAATAAAATAGAAAATAAAAAAAATAACAACAGGTGTGGTTAGGCAATCAATAGAAACCGGCATGTGACCAACACCTTTTGGCAGCTTGCTGTGTTGGGGATGATCAATTTAAACATTGGAAAAAGGGGCGATCAATGAATAAGTTACTTCTCTCGCCTTTTGTTTTCGGGCAGCGATCACTAAAAAAAGTCTGAATTTACAAAAAACAAATGTGAATGCTGCCGGAAATAAACTAAGCGACCAATGGCATAAACTTACATTGCAAATTGAACCTCCCACTAAAAACCTAATTATGGAGGGGGGGGGGCTTCAAATAAAAAATACGTAAATACGAGTAAACGTTTAAATTTTCAGCCCTACAGTGCTGTCTGTGTGCGTGATACATACATAGTCAGCCAGACAAACTTAACAACTGAAGAAAACTATGTTGACAATTTTGGTTGACGGTTTCTAACAATTGTATAATCGCTTTCATGACAATTGGGGGTCTGTTGTAGTGGCTGGGTTTGTTGCGTCTTTCTCACCGGAGCCAGTATTTAGGACTAGTATTTCGTTCGTCTTAATTTCGACGAGATTCGAACTCGGGGGGAAAATAAGGAATAAGTTCATATGGTTAAATTTGATGTGCCAACCGTTAGCTCTCTCAGTCCAAACAGTTAGAGCAGCTACCACAGTACGATAAGCCTCCCTGGGTAAAATGGATGAGAGTTCGAGTCTGGCTAACTGCTTATACTTTATTTCCGATCCGCTTTTTACAGGATGACGATCGGAGTTATTGCGACAAAAAGCAACTGAAATGAAGATAAAAGAAATACTAGTAATACATTAGTACCGATGATCCCGGCTTCTTAATAAAATGCTTCGAGCAGCAGATTAGAAACATAAAGCTTTCCTTATCCAGAGAAATGAAAACACAGAGATGAAAGGCGTTTGTTTGGTATCAATTTCGATGGATAATCGTTTTGAAAGCAAATTTGGGCTTTTGCATATAAAAAGACGGACACCGAGACAAGGTAGTTGTTTACTTGGCTAAGCAAATATCTAATAGAAGGCCAGGCATCTCCATACTTTCTAGGACTGTGAAACGGCGTTGGTGTGCATCATTGGAAGAACAGTATACGGATAAAGAGATACATATTAACATCAATCACTAAATAACGTGGATATTTTCGGCGTCAGTGTAATCATTTATCTCAAAATATGCTTATAAAATACACTTTTTATACAAAAGAGTAGCCATAATATTATAATATAAAAACCTATGTCACTTTTTTTTGTTTGTTGGTTTCTGTCACGCTAAAGCAAACAGAAAGTGAGGAAGGGGTAAAGCAACTGTGTATGTGTGTTCGCATCCGCACCACTACTACAACTACTACTACAACAGTTGCTGCTTCTGCTGCTGTTGTTGCTGCTGTTGCTGCTGCTTTACCATGAATTAATCACTAATTAGTTGTGACGAAAACAAATTTTAAACTGATAGACCAGAAACGGCTGATAAATGCTAAGCTATTTTCTACTAAGACGTTCAAGTAAAAGAGCGTTTGTGACAGACCCGAATCGTCTATAATTCTATAACTGTACATATCAAACCTAACTCGTCCTGCAGTTAGTGAGATAAAAGGATGAATATTACTCCGAAATATTCTTGTAGGCAATCAATATTTGATAAATAAACAAGTGCAATTGACTTTGTTTAATGTTATTCACAACACAATGACTGAAAATAATCGTTAATGACTTCCGCTTCCGCTCCTGCCATCTTCCCTTGTGAATCTTTTGTATACTCATTGCATATACTCACATATTCACACGTTAATGCGAACACGCAAAATACATCCAAATCTTTTTTCAATTTAAAAGGAGGAGGTCTCATCAATCAATTAAGGATCTCCAGTCTTCAGAGTATCATACTATTTTCATCTGTTGTGAACAATACATCACCGGATGGTGAAAGCTGGGGTAACTTAGCCTTCTTTGAATTGGAAATCAGGAGGAAGACGGAAGCGTTCACATTCATCTCCATCATCATTGATCACATGTCTGTCAAATCTTTCCTTTGTGTTTTATTGTATTCGTCTTACGCACTGAATGTTGGTACCACTTTTCTTATTAGTTTATTTACGTATAGTTGCTCTTCCAATTCAGCAACATAAATCATTATGCTCTGGGCAAAACGAGAAGATGCATAAAATATTTAAAACAATTATTACATTGCCATCTTTACGAAAAATACACATGTAACGAAAAAAAACCACGATGTGAAAACGGTGACTGGAAATAACAAAACAGAAACACGCTCTATAGAAAAATAAACAACTCGCATTTTATTTCCATATATCTTGTCTGATGAGAGGGATACATTTGTTTATAAAACATGAGAAAGTACTTGGAGCGAACAGAAAATGGAAGATGGCCGCAACTATCTCTGGACCTTCTGCCTGTATCATCCTTTGACTCATCTGCTCCTGCTGATCCGTGGCTTCGTCCCCCATCTCCCTGGGCCTTATGTTCACACTCTTTGTGGTCCTTCTTCTCAATCCCTCCAGGCCTTACTCCTTTCTTTCGGCTTGACTGCCCGGATATATATAATACATATATAAATACATAAATACACAGTCAGGGTCAAATGAGATTAAATTCCCCATTCCCGTCAAATTGAGATTTATTGACCACTTTGAAATGCCAACCCCATCTAGGGCTACTTGGTAATTCGGGAGTACTATCCCAGTCTTAAGAGGCCACTTACGTCATATTCTGTTACACAATCACACTTTCATGTTTGTATATAAAATGCAGATAAGTCGCTGATAAGCTCCGCAAACTTCAGGCACCGATCAATTCCAACAACATTTGTAGCCTGAGGATCGATCGTCCTCCAGATAGCACTAAAATAGATAGGATCAGCAGTATGCTTTGGTGTCTGTAGCAAATACGAATGGAATCAGCTATTTTTGGCAGCAACTAACATTGAAGACTGTTTCGTATTTTGTAGCCCTAGGTATACAAAATACATACTGCATTCCCAGTGCAATAAAATGAGTAGAGTTAAGGCTAAACTCTGATATCTGCGACAAAGACCGATGAAACCATATATATTTTAGCACCTATTCACACCAAGAAAGGCCTTGTGTCTTATTTTAAACTTGTAGATATGGAAAATAAATATTGCAAAATTGCTGATTACAAACAACTTTGTTTTTTGAAGTGTACACTTTGTGAAGAAAGATTTCTTTTGAGAGATATTAATAGCCCAAATCAAGAGTGAATAAAATAGCAATAAAGTTCAAATTCAATTGGTGGATACGGCGTCTGAAGGAAGCGGCACATATACTTTATTCAGTCAAATCAAGTAGCTGACCGAGCATCGATATAAATAGCATCTTGGAACCCCTTATAAAAAAGGCCATTAGCAGCTTGGAATTTGCCACCAAAATATTATATATATATATATATATATATATATATATATATATATATATAGAGAGAGAGAGAGAGAGAGAGAGAGAGATAATATTGGATGTATCGTACACTTACGCATCAATATATCCTCGTAGACCTTGGTTATGATTATGATTACAAAAAGGAATGCGACCAATACGAGCATCCGTTCTAGGAAGTGATTCCACATTCTAGAACAAAGAACACACGTCGAAGGCCGGAGGGTACATGGCTGAAACGTTGTAAATGAATAAACATATAGACGAGGAACATAGTCCGACTATATCATACACAATGAAGATATTTCTTATCTTACCGATTTTATTTAACCTTTGTTGTCGGATTTGATATAAACAGTCGATTTGCAAGTAAAATATGCATCGTGTGTCTCTGCTTGAAAATTCCTGTTAACTTAGAGAGATTAGTTAAGAGTTAAGATAGTTTTCTTGTGTTCGAAGTTCGTACTCCTTGATAGATTGTAGATCTTGAAAAAAGGGTGTGTCTTGAAGGGTTCATGAAGTTTGTCTTGAAGTGTTGATTGTCCACGTATATTTTATACTTGAGTTTTGTTGAAGTTGATGGTTGAAGTTAAAGTGTGAAGTGATTTGAGGGTGTCGTCCCAGTTAGGCGAAATGGGTTAACAAAGACGTTGACTTTGGGCTATCTTGAATTCTACCAATGACGGGTTCAGACAAAGAAAGAATTTGATTTGCATGTATCAATCATCTGAGGGCCAAATTAACTAGGTTAGCTAATAATTTAACAATGAAATTTATTAGGTGGATTTAAATAAGTCTAGATATACCAAACATACCAACAAAGGCTCAGAGTATGAAAAACTAAATTATGACGATCAAAATGAAAATAGATTGAACATTTCTGTTCTTTTTAATGAAAGATGTATATCCATCATTTGCTATTACTGTTTTCTAATTAGAGGTGTTTTTTCTTTATTCTAGATATGTAACCTCACGCTAGAATATATGAAGATAAAGAAATGTTTACAATACTAAAGCAAGAATTGTATTTATTCATTTATTACAGTTCAAAATAATAGTCCATTCCTAATGACAAATGATAGAAGTCGACATCTAGAGAGCGTCATTTTGAATATTTTGCCGATAGCGTATTATTATTTATGGCGATATCAAACTAGAAGTACGTTGTTTCACAAAGAAGAAAACTGACCCTCGTTTTCCGAACTGTTAACTATGAATTGATCCTTATATTAGGTTGAAGCAAAAGTTTCCAGTATTTTTGTTGATACTTTGTATATGGAAAGTTATACGTCTACATGGTGTCCCAGAAGTTATACATGTATAAAATATTCCAAAAGTTGGTAGATCTCTTTCTTTTATCTTTGGAACACTGTGTGTTCGCGCTTATATATACCAGGGTGGATTAATGATTCCGTAGCCAAGAGCGGGGCTCTAAATAAATAAGGATCAACTCACGAGAGAGTCATCATCATCATCATCAGCCGTTATAAGTCCACTGCTGGACGAAGGCCTTTCCCATCTCCTTCCATGACAACCTATCTTGTGCTAATCTCTGCCAAGTCTTACCGGCAAACCTTTCTATCTCGTCCCTCCATCTTGTGTCTGGCCGTTTCCTACTTCTTTTACTATCCCATGGGCACCAATCTGTTAATCTTTTCCCCCATCTATTGTCATCTCTTCTCGCTAGGTGGCCGGCCCATCTCCACTTTTGTTGCTTAATTAGTTGTATAATATCCTTTACTCTAGTCTTTTCTCTGATCCATGTTGATCTTTTTCTATCTCTCAGCGTTACCCCTAGCATTGCTCTTTCCATGGCTCTTTGTGCTATTCTAAGTTTGTTTTCTGCTCGTTTGGTTAATTTCCAGGTTTCGCAACCATAAGTCATGGCTGGTATTATGCAGCCGTTATATACTTTCCGTTTTAGGCACATTGGCAAGGTGCTCCCCAGAATGTCTCTATTCATACCAAATGCTTTCCAACCTATCGTTATGCGTCGCTTTATTTCGCAGTTATGGTCTTTCTCTAGTTTTATTACCTGACCTAGGTATATGTATTCATTGACCTCTTAACAATCGCTTCTTTAAGGCAACCGTTCTTATTGTAAACTTAGGTTAGTCTGCCACAAGGCCTCAAGAGTGGCGGCACTAAGTAAGTAAAGATCAAATCATTCAACGAGAGAGTAGTCTGTATGGTATCCCGGAAAAGTGCCCATCAGGAAAAGTACCCATCAGGAAAAGTGCACAACTGAAAAGTGACCATCACGAAGTGGGGAAAAGTGCCTATCAAAACATAATTTAATTAATGAATATTTGTGTTTTTTACGCAAAAGTTAGGGCCGGGAAAATGTTATAAGGTTTTATTCTAAACTATGGCACACGATTTAGAGGAAAATTGTATAAGGTAAAAAATACAAATATTCATTAATTAAATTATAAGTTGTGCCAAAAGTCTAGAATAAAACCTTATAAATGAGATATTATAATGAGATATTCATTAATTAAATTGTTTTGATAGGAACTTTTCCTCCCTTGATAAATTCGTGATGTGCACTTTTCCGTTGGGCATGTTTTCGATGGGCACTTTTCGATGCGTACTTTTCCTGATGGGCATTTTCCCGGATACCGTCTGTATGGCCATCTTGTTAACCATCGCTTTAAGGCAATCTTTCTTATAGTAAGCGTAGATAAATCTGCCACAGGGGCTCCAACAATGAGGGCACTAGTAAATCAGTAAATAAGGTAAACAAATAAGGATCAAATCATGAATATCTTTAACACAGACGTTATTACCATAAGCTTAGCTTACTTTGGTGCATCCAGTGAGGTTTGAACTCATTATATTGGCGAGACCTCCACGAATAGCTTGTTAATTAATCACCATTCTATAGCAACTACCACAACACAGAAGTGTGTGTCTAGATGCGCCTGCACACATACACACGTGCGTGCACACACGCAGACACAAATAGGCACATACACACACATGGAAAAGAAATGTGTACACTGTGTGTGTTCCCGTTGGCTATTTAGGTCAGAATCGTAAAGCATGGGGATCTCGTCTTTCATGGAGCTGTCCGGCTAAATAAGTGCTTTGTAAATTTGGTGAACGGTCGGAAACAAATCCTGTATCTAGGTCAAAGGGAAGGGGCCACGGGTGGGGGCATGGAAGGAAGATTTGTTGTCTGTCCGTGACGAGTTTAGGGATCCCATACCTTTCAACAAGCCCGTTTTCCCCATTGAGAAAGATTTCGGTTTTTATTTTATTTTTATTTTTATCATTCTTTCAAGTCTTGTTAGCCGATTGTCGAGGAAACCTCACCTTACGATTTCTGCCTCTCCCCACTGTCTAGGTTTATTACGCCTTTATATGGCAAACCCGCCTTTTTTGCACTTGACAAAGCTTGTGAACCCCTCCCTAGTTTACACACAAGCACACACACATACTGGGTTGGCCAAAAAGTTCGTTCTGTTTTTGTCTTCAGATGACATGAAGGAAGCTTGATTACCTCTTACCTCTGACAACGGAGAGAGAAATGTATTGACTCATGTCTCTCTTTCTGTCGGTCTATCCATACAATATCTCCAAAGGTTCTCAATGAATTTCAATGAAATTTCCTGAAAGGTTAGGTCATGGGGTAAGGAAAAGATAGATTTGAGGCCGTATACATAAATTCTTTTCCGGTTGGTAGATATATTTTCATTTTCTTTAAATGCATTTACAGTGCCGACATTAAGTATCTGTACGGTATGAACAACTGAACGTTTCATTCAATAACGTTCTTCATACGTGCTCTATTAAGTTCAAATTATACGCCACAAATAAGTTACCACATACGCAATGATACACATAACATATGAAGTAAATACGTTTATTACTGAAGGAGTAACAATATTTGAAAACAAAAAAAATGAAAAGTATTAGTACGGTTGATATAAATCATTATAAATTGGGTGAATATTTGAATGCAATTTATTTTCCATCTTCATAAAAAACATTAGACGCACTCGTATAAATTATTTGGTCGATACTTTTGGCAACGTGCAACATTGCATCGTCGAGACTCATGTTCGAAGCATATTCATACAGCAATCGTCTTGAACTTGTTCCACTATGGCGAAAAGGAGCTCAGTATCGATTTGAGGCAGTTAATTGTTAATAAGCACAAAACAAGAAAGGAATATGCCAAGATTTCCATGGAGCTGAATGTCGCTAAATCAACAGTACAGATATTCAAGATGGCTGGCGACGTGAAAAACTTTCGCAACTTGGTCGTCCTCGTAAAGTTTCACCAAGACCCACGAGAACGATAATGGAGGACGTCAGAAAAGATCAACGGATGACGCAGGAAGATGTGACTAATAATTTGAAATCATACGGCGTGACCGTATGGGTGAGTATGGGAAAGAATATATTGCTGCGTCTGGGACTGAAAGGCACTTGAAAGCTAAATTAAATTCTGCTAAAGATAAAGCATTTTGGGATGTGGTCTGATGAGCCGTAGCTGGAACCTTTTAGTAATTTTTCAGTCATTCAAGCAAGCAATTTGTCGTCTGTCCGTGATGAGTTTAGGGATCCCATACCTTTAAACAAGCCCGTTTTCCCCCATTGAGAAAGATTTCGGTTTTTATTTTATTTTAATTTTCATTATTCTTTCAAATCTTGTTAGAATAAATAAAACGAAAGTTATTTGCCTAGGAAAACCACCCTGACAGTGAAGCAGGGAGAAGGTTCTATTATGCTATGGGATTGCCTTAGTGCAAAAGGAGCCGGTCAACTTGTGCGGATCGAATGAACCATTAAAAAAAAAACTATCACCAGCTTTGACATATGTTTGGGATCATTGTCTTGTTGGAATATCCAATTTCTTCTCGTGAGGAGAATTCGAGCCGACCTTTTCAGATTATCCTTAAGGTTATCCCGAGAGTGTTTTTTTGTCATGGTTCATTCGACCCGTACAAGCAAACCGACACCTTTTTCACTAAGGCAACCCCATAGCATATAATCTCATGCATGCTTCAATGTTGGGATGATGTTCTTCGGAAAAAAACTCTCGTTATTTTTTCGAGACATTCGTATGCTTACTTGAGTGGCTAAAAAGTTCCAGCTTTGTCTCATCAGACCACAAGACTTCATCCCCAAATACTTTATCTTTGTTTAGATGCTCTTTAGCAAAGTTTAATCATAAATAAAAGATAGATAGATAGATAGAAATGAAGTGGGATAGATATGAACTGAGATAGATATTAACTGATTAT
>VCCN01002723.1:1419388-1434891 GCA_006491835.1 Architeuthis dux
ATATATATGCAAAGGTTCACAAAAGATTGTGTGCGCCATTTTTTAATACCTTTAGGGAAAGTGTCTTTGGAGTTTACTCAGATCTGTATTACCTGTTCAATCAGTAAACTGTAATACGTCGTTTACAAATATTAGGAAAAAATCAGAAACTTGAAAAATGTGTTACATATGAACTCATGGAAACAAACATGGGTCAGCATCTGAAATAATTGTCTTGCTTTTCTTGCTCAACACAGAAGAATCTGGAGGAGATGTTCACTGTTTATGAAAGATGAATTAACTGCGAGAATTCAAAATGCGGAAAATCATGATTAAATCCCAGTTAACCTACAGCGTCTCAATCTTGTAAAAGAAATCTCTTATTCACTCGCAAATGTGACCCGAAGACGCAGGAAAACATTTAGAACTTCAGAACGAAAAACATCCTTTTCTAGGCAAGGAATTCGACCAGTGATTTTATTGCATAAAAACGCTCGCCCTCAATTTGCAAATACGGCGCAGCAAACAATTATGGAGCTGGAGTGGGAAGTTCTTCCACGTGCACTATATTCTCCAGACCTCTCAAGTTCAGATTATAACTTGTTTTGCTCTATACAACACTCCTTGTCTGGTCAGCGGTTCTAAAAGTCAGATTATATCGAAAGGTTCCTCGAAGAATTCATCGAATCAAAAGTAGAATAGTTCTTTTATAATAGTACACACAATTTGCTTGAACGGTGGCATAATGTCATTGAAAGTCAGGGAAAATATTTTGATGACTGAATAATGATGCCATGAAATTTTAAAAATAAATGATTTTGTTAAAAATAATGCTGGAAACCTTTGAATCAACCTGATACACATGGTGTCCATAATGTCCTTTAATCTATCTTTGTTTGAACAGTGTAATAAAATAGTGAGTTTATGGACACCCTGTATTTACAGATTATCGTTTAATCATTTGTAGTCGCGTGTAAGTTATTACGCGTCTGTATGTGCGTATGTGTTTCTTTACTTATGTGTTTGTAAATATCTAATCAGTTCATACATTAAAATACACGTTAATGTCTCAACTGATTGGTCATTTAAAGGCGCCATCGTCGTCGAATTGCGACCACACACCCACTCAGTCAGTAGATAATATATACACAAATATTGCTAGAAATCTGCTGTGCATATGACCAATAAGTAGCGCACATATGTTGGCACAATTCTGAAGTAAAATACCGCGGTCGTTCTATTCAGATTGTTGCCGTAATTCCGAAGTAAAAAGTGCAGGATCTTTTTGTAAAATGGTAAAGTTGTACGGTAAATTCTAAAAACCAAGATGGCCGCCACTTGATGAAGTCATCATATGCAAATTGGATAATAATCCTTGTGCCATACTGATCATTTTATTTTCGTGTAGCAACTGTCAATCATGAACCATTTTCCCTCTATAGCCCTTAAAAAAACTCAGTCAAATTTGCGAAATTGTCCTCAAAATCCTGTCGCCTAAAGTGTCAAAAACTAGACTCGACGAAACGGATATAAAATAAAGGGACCAATCGTCAGTACCAATCCAAAGCAACCAGTTTTGAAAAAAAAAACGTAATCCATCATATTCTCTACATTGCTTTACGTTATCAGTAACATGATCAAGAACATACAGGAATTTCATATCAACACAGCTGTCATATTTCGGGTAAGACTGACGTTGTATACGAGCAGGAGAAACCAAGTACAATCGTGTTAAAATTTGTGATAGAAGATGTATCTATGTATTTGTAAGTGCATGTGTATAAGTGTTGGGTTATGCTAGAGTGCCTCTTCAAACTTAGCATACGTATGTGTGTTTGCGGACGCGTGCGATTAGAGTAACTGTACCACATAGGGTCAAACGGAAATTTCCTTCCGACAAGATCACCATTATCAATCTTTATACATAAGACAACCGCAAAATTCCACTGATAAGAAAAAAATAACAAGAATCAAATCGAGGAAATCTTCTGACGTAATAGGGACAACAACCAATGAAAACTTGAATATTTCAGCCCTGATGACCTGTCAAGTTTCGTTTATTCAGTTTCTATCACGTCATTCATTTCACAGTTATCTTTCTATTTTTTCTTTCTTTTTTTCATTCTTTCTATCTTTCTTTTTTACACGAGCGTATAGTTTCACTCCATTCACATTATGTCTTTCTTTCTTTCTTTCTTTCTTTCTGTCTTGCATTCTTTCTTTCAATATATTTGGGTTTTTTCTTTTATGCTCCTTTTCTTTTTTAAATTACCGTATATGCCGGTATATGAGACGGGAATTTATTTTTTTTTAAATAATTCGTCTTATAGTCGAGCATATACGGTATTTGTCTTCATTTTTGATAATTTTGTTTTGTTGACGTTGTTTTTCTACCGTAACAAGAACAATCCTCACCAAATTTAGGGGGGTAAACCCTTCACTGTTTATCTGCACCGTCATGTTAAACCAAACCGATATATATAATTAACATTTCCATACCGTGATTTGAAATCACGACCAAGTGATACGCAGGCGGCTCTCTTGCCGACTGAGCTAAATTGACAAGTCTTAGGTATCTACGAAAATGTATGTTAGAAATACACAAGGACTTATTTCATTCTAATAAATAAATACATTTATAAAATCAACATTTCCCTACCCTGATTTGAAATAACGACCAAGTGATTGGTAGTCGGCTCTGTTACCGACTAAGCTGAATTGACTGTGCTACATATCTGCGAATTCATTTATTATATATACAATACAAAAGTTGCAGCCGGAATAAAAGTAGTAGTGGACTTAGTCCCTGCAGCAGCCAGGCTTTTTCCATATTTTCTTTTCGACGCCTTATTCCTTATTTCTTTACATCTGACTTTCAAGAATGTAGGCCGATAGGTATTTATTAAGCTTTGGTTAGTCTGACAGCAGTAATACCGGTTTGCTAGTTTTGCTCGCAAGCCACTACTGAAGGCGAAGGGCCGGGAATATAGGTATAGTCTATGGCCACACTATTTGAACGTCCAGATTTTATCTGCGAATCTATCTTGCTAACCACTGCGCCTTGGTAAATTTAGTTATTTTGCTCAGGTATGTATAAATCTGGCAGCTTCTCTGTCTTACCCCCCTCTCTCTCTCTCTTTATATCTATATCTCTCTATATATATATATCACCAATGTCGCCCATATAAGGGTGCACCCCTACCACATTTTTAATAGAAAGTTAATTTTCTTCTAAATCAAACATAGCAGGGTTTTATTATTTCTAGTGGAACATTACATAATCAAAACGGATATTATCAGGCATTAGTTTTGATCAAACTCTACATCATTGAAACTCTGTTGCCAGAAATATGAATAGGTTGCCGTCAAAAAATAAGTACACCCCAATGAAACAAAACGTATACTTTCTATCAAAATGCGGTAGGGTGTACTCATTTATGGGCGACACTGTACACACACACGTAACTAAGTATCTTCACTAAGCGACATGGCTTCATGTATTGAACATTTTCTAACCATTGCACGGCATTCCAAGAGAAACATTCTACACAAAACACAGACTGTGTTCTGTATTACAACAAACCAAACCGAAGTAAATAATGAAATAAAAAGAAAAACTAATGGCGCCAAAGCAAACCGGAATAAAAGTAAACATGAAAAACTGAAAATAAACGCCATTGTATCTGTACATTAAACACACAATGGCATCTGTATCATTACGACTAAGATTGGCGCCAGTTCCTTGAAAATGGTGGTTGTATACGCCCAAAATGGATATGCTGATATCTATTCGGAGGTTTCTGGGCTCCTGAATCAACCAGTGAATCTGCCTTATTGATAGCTTCAGATTTTGAATCCAAGTATTTTCATCATTATATATATATAAATAAAAGCAACAGATTTAATAATTCACTTAGGATCCCCTCCCTATAAACACTGATGGCGAATGATATCAGATAAACTGACCAAAAGGTTGTTTTCTAACCGTCAACCTGGAAAGGGTAAAATAACAGAGAGGGTATACAATTTATATTCGAATAAATAGGAATATATATATATATATATTTCAGTATGCTTGATTGCTCAGATGTGTGTTTAGTCACAATTAAGCCACATAATTGGCGGAACGCAGCCCTCTTATTCGGACAGGGCGGTTGGGAAAGATGTGCCAGGTGTGTGGATCTGTTTTTGGAGAGCAGACCTTGGGTCTTGTCATTGTTCCCGCCGAACCATTCACGGTTTTTCCTGGTGGAGAAACCAAGGACCTCTTTTCGGATATCATGTGATCTTAGCTAGCAGTTTCTCTTGGAAATCTGCTTTTGTCTTTTTGTCTTGGAGGCTACCGATCCGGAGGGTTCTTCTGGACACCTCTTTCCTTTTCATGTGTAGGCTGAGTGCGCAGCGGACGAGACGGTGGTTAGTTTGGCACGCTGCACTGGGTGGAGCACACCACTTACGTCCCTTTGGTGCACCAGGGTGTAGTCAATGAGGTGCCATTGCTTGGAGAGAGGTGCGTCCACGTAGTATTCAGGTAGTCTTTTTGTTGGAATATTGTGTTTGTGATGCAGAGACATTCTTGCATTGAAGTCGCCAAAGATGATGACCTTATCATTTTCTGGGATAATTGACAGGAGTACGCGTAGGTCGGGGTAGAATTTTATTTTCTCTTCAGGATTTGCCTGAAGAGCTGGGGCGTATACGCTGAAGCCGTGACGTGTTGTTGCCTCTTCAGGCGGATTCGCAGCGTGATAATGACCGGTTGGTAGGTCGCTGAGTTTTGAGGCGATGGTATTCTTCACCATGAAGCCCACACCAGAAAGGCACTTCCCAGTTTTCGGCTTGCCTGGCCAGTGTAGAGGGTAACCTGCTCTACGTTCTTTCAGGTTGCCTTGGTCTGGGAAGCGGAACTCACTGATTGCAGCGATGTCGATATCGAATTTCGCTAGTTCATGGGCAACAAGAGCAGACCGACGCAGCGGTCTGGCTCCCTCGCGTGAGTCCTGCATGGTTCTCACATTCCAGCTGGCGAGTTTCAGTGTCTTGACTTGGGTTTTTCTGTGGTTCTTACGGTAGTATCAAAAGCTTCGGGGACCTTAAGACCAGAAATGGCTTCCTCAGAGAAATAAATAAATTATAGTAAATAATTTCGTGAGACTGATAAGATACTCGAAATGCTGGGTAACGTGAGAAATATATATTTATATCTTATGAATGAAATAATACGGAACTCGACCACGTTTAGTGACAGGCTGTTTCACGTTTAATACGATTTTACAAACGTGTTTGACACAACTACAAGAATTGGTATATATACCTTCTCCTGTGATGTTTTGGGGTGACCACTGGAACTGTGTCCCTTCTCATAGCTGCTTAGGATGTCACTACCATTTCCCCACAATCATTTTAGAGGCAGTGGGCTGATAAGGATTTCTCTATGCAGCTTGGCATTGCCTTTCACTATGTGCCCTCCTCTGTGTTTGGGGTGGTGTTGGAGTTTGGGAATTTTCTAGAATGATGATCGTCGTTGTAGTAATCAGGAGAGTGGAGTCGGAGTCTGGGGAATTTTGGGTTACAGGAGTCGGAATCGGAGTCAGAAAGGTTTTACTGATTGGAGTCGGAGTCGGAGTCGGAGTCGGTAAAAATATACAGACTCAGACTCCAACTCCGAGTAAATGTAAATTGTAACATTACTACTTGAAAACCTGGTATTTCTTGCTTATATACTCCTAAAAATTGGCTAAATCATCTCCCTTGATGGTTAAAAATGTTTAACGTCACTCATATATGCACTGTAAGTCATACAAATTCAGCATAATCATTCATATTCATTTTACTACGTTTTTTTTAACGAATTCTCTGATTTCTTAAAAAAAAATAAAAATAAAGAATACTTTAAACCAAGTCATTAAGAGAATATGAAAGGAATTTGGAGTGAAAATTAGCTGGAAATGAAAAATGAAATGTTAGCCATTTTAAAGGCAGAGGGGTTGGAGTCGGAGTCGGTGGTACCAGAAATTGAGGAGTCGATGTTGGATGTTTTGTGTCCGACTACACAACCCTGGTAGTAATGATGGAGCCGACGGTGATTACATGAATGAGGCAGAGAAACATGTCGAAGACTATAATGACGCTGAGGTTAATGATGACGAACAGAATTAGCAAACTTTAAGTAAGATGGTTGATGGCGGTTTCCAATCAAATCTTTCACTAAAATATTGAGTAAATATTGATTTTTTTAATAGTCACAAACATCATTTTAAGAGCTAACGATAGAATAAAAACTTAGAATCAATCTCTATCATTATTATTGGATGAAGTATTGTAATACATTATTTATATTAAATTTGACTAGTTTTTACCTTCATCTTAATTTAATTTAAAATTAATTTAATTTCTCAATTATTTAATAGAACTTTCCTCTTTGATATCACCTTTGAAAATATAATGTGATGTGTTGAAACTCTGATAAAATGTCCCTCGCGTGCAAGAAAGCAGATTGGAGATATGTTGTCCGTTCATATATTCTTGTATGGCTTTACTCCGTTTTGGAACTTCTTTTGTTTGATGGAGTTATGCCGATTTTAAATAATTTTAATTTGAGTTTTTTTTCCATAGAGAAGATCTAAAAACATATTTGTGAATTGTAGTCCTTTCGGTAAAACTATCATAACAGACCGTAAAGCGAAGTTTAACTCTCTGAAAACAAGCTTTCACTTTAAACTTCTCTGATAAAAATGATGATAGTATATAACGGGGGTCGGCAACGTGTTTACCTTTACCAGATCACGTATAAATGCCATGAAAAAGATTAAAATATGGGAAATATCCGTTTAAATACATCTAGTTATATTTTGCATCAAATAAATTAATAACTTATGCTATAAAATCATTGTGCATAACCAAGAATGCCAATTAGTAATAAAGAATTTCAACTTAGTCGCAATTTATTTCAATCAAGGCATCTTTTGAATCTATCAAAAAGTCACCATGAATCTTTAAAGCATTTAAATAGTGAGCATAGTATCCCAATATTTGCTCGCGGGCCGGTCAAAATCCCTTGGCGGGGCGGACCTGGCCCGCGTGATGGAGGTTGCCTACCACTGGTATATAAGTTTAATGCAAATGTTCCTAGCACCAAACTTTGCATGATATTAAGTAAATCTTAGAAGGGTCTCTGAAGTTTACACAGATTATATTGCGTGTACAATTGGTCAACTGTAGACCGTCGTTTAGAAATATTAGGAAAAATACAGAAACTTGGAAAATTGGTCCTACATGAACTTAAATAAACGAACATTGGTTAGCGTTTAAACGCTTGTCTTTCTTTTCTTTCTCGAAACAGAAAAAAGAGAATATATTTTTGAATACGATGGTCAGTGGTAATGAAAAATCAACAGTATCTTTCTGTCTTGGATGCGATTCAAACTAATTCTGTATTACGAACTGCTGGAAGCTGTAAAAGATTGGCTCATTTGAACAACGAATTAAAACAGTTTGTTTTCCTCGGCAAATAAGTCGACCAGTATAACTTTGCAGCATGACAACGCTCCTCCTCAAGTTGCAAATGCGATACAGCAAACAATCATGGAGCTGGGATGGGAAGTTCCTTTTTTACTCCATGTTACAATTGCTGTCTGGTCAGCGGTTCCAACAATCCGAAGATATCGAAGGATTCCTCGAATAATTTATCGAATCAAAAGTGGAATCGTTCTTTTATGATAGAGTACACAATTTAGCTGTAGTGAAGTCATAGAAAGTCAGGGAAAGCCATGTATGTTTGATAGTAATGTAGTATTTTCTTATAGCATAGAAAACTCACACAATGTTGCTTCCTGTTCTCTATTTTCAGCTTTGCAGATTGTGCTCTTTCGACAACATTTTCCATAACAATAGTCAATAACTCTGGCTGCAGCCCTTGAATATCTGCACAGATGTTGTCCTCGAGGTTCTGAATTGTCTGGGGCTTATTGGTGTATAGACGCTCTTTTAGGTAACCCCAAAGAAAATAATCAAGAGGCGTCAAATCAGGAGAACGCTATGGCCAGGAAATTTCGGAATTTCGTCGTGCAATTATTCCGTGACCAAATATTTGCCTCAGAGATTAATTGATCCGTTACAGTTGAAATAAAATTATTTTTTCAGTTGTAAATGTTACCATGTGTAATTCCCAAATGTTCACCAATATTCTGAAAAGAAAGAAAATTATAAAAAAAATCCAAACTTTTATTTGATTTTTAAATCCCTAGATGACTTTTGGGACACCCTGTATTAACAATAGATTGTGTCAAAAATACTGGAATATTTTTTTACATCAAGCTTATAGAATCATAAATCACTTTAATTACATTATATGTGATCGTTGTTTTAGTCTGATGCATTCAGACTGATGAAACGAGGAAGCTTTTAAATGTTTAACCTTTGTTTTCAAGATATTAATGCTGTAGTTCGACATGCATCTCAGAGAAGTGCAAGTGGCATGAACGGTGTTTCTTTAAATAGGCTAACGACGTTAATTACAATACGATGATAATATCATGCTGCTGATGATGCTGATAAATATAAACAAAGATCAAGATTATGATGATGATGATACTTCTAGTGCTGATGAAAGGAAGCCGTTTCCCCCTTCACATCTGCTGCTAGCCACTGCAAAGAAGAAGGTGCAGCTCTGAGTCACTAATGAGGTTGGATTTATTAGTGCTAGGGCTAATGAGAGAAAAAAGGGAGAGAGGAAATAAGAATTCGTAGAAGAAAAAAGGGACGAGAAAATGGACAGAAGGAAAAGAAAGAGAAAGGGCTGATAGGAAAAGAGGGGAGTCGGCGAAAGAAAGAATAAGGGAGAGAAAAGACTAATAGCAAAAGTGGGGCTGCGTCGGTGAAGAGGAAAAATGAGAAGAGTAAGTAAGCAGAGAAAGAAAGGAAGGGCGGATGGAAGTAAGTGGGGGAGAAAGAAAAGAGGAGGCTGTAACGTGATATTTTGAAGCCTGTAAGGGTTTGGCTGCGTAATTGTTGACATGGATGGAACGTTTCATATTAACAAACCTAGGAACTTTTCAACTGTTTCTTCTCTTGAAGTTGGAATGTGGCCAAGAAGTGACTGGGCGAACTTGCGGACAACAGCAAACGAGCACACATAACCACACTCATTTCAATACAGGTTAGTCACTCAATAGAAACCGTCACGTGACCAACGTTTTTTGGCAGCGTGCCGTCTTGGGGGGGGGGTGATCAAATTAAAAGAAATTGCAAAAAGGGGTGATCAATGAATAAGTTACTCCTTTTGTTGGGCTGTGATCACTAAGAAAAGTTCGAATTTTCAAAAACAGGCACGAATGCTACCGGACATAAACTAAGGGACCAATTTAGCATAAACTTACATTGTAAATTGAATCCCCACTAAAAACCTATATCAGAGAGCGGATTTTCCAAAAACACAAAATAAACGTTTTTTTTCTAGACATAATAAGGAGTAAATGTTAAAATGTTTCAGCCCTCTAGCTTTATTGTTGCGTCCTGTACGCGTGACACATACATAGATAGATAGATAGCCGACCAACCAGAGCCACTTAAAAACTGAAGAAACCTATGTTTACAGTTTTGGTCATAGTTTCTAATACACGCAAGCACATGCACACATTGATACACACAACTCTTATAATGGGCCATCGTCAACTCAAACGGCGGGTCTTGTCTACTTGATTCTTCAATGACTTCGTTTTGCGTGATTAACCGTCAGAACAAAGATTTTGCAACTTTTCATATTAAAAAGAGCCGTGTCTGTCACTATTAATAAGAGCCGTGTCTGTCAAACTTGAAGTATCAATATCAATCATCAGTCCCTCTTTCTTCCTATCCTCTCATTAAACTACCTAACTTTCTTTCCCCCTCTCCTTTTGTCCCCTTTTTCAAGTTACTTTCTTTCAGCCTCTTCGTTACTACCCTCTTATTAAACTACCTAACTTCTTTTCTCTCCGCTTCCTTTTCACCCTATTATTAGACTACCTAAATTTATTTTCTCCCCTCTCCATTCCTACCATCTTATTAAATACCTAACCCCTTTCCTGCCCTCTCCCTTCTTATCATGTCTTTCACACTTATAGTATCAGTAGTAGCCATCTGCTGAGCCTGTTGTTGTACATTTATGATAGCCGTCAGCGAAGCGACGGGTCAGATAAAACCTATAGTCGTGTACATAAACAATTGTATATTGATTAGCTATCGGGTATGGAGACGCGACTGACCATATTTAATCGTTGAGGCATGAACCCGAAAATTCCTTCTATGTAAAATGTATGTTCTTGCTTGCTCATTCTGACAAACCGGTGTCAAAATCCGAATGAAGTTTATCTCTTCATTTTTGGATTAGGCGGACAGGATTTCAAAAGTCTTAATCAAATAGAAATCTGTTTGGACATCTTAATAAAACATTTCAAGTTAATGAAATAAAATAAAAACTTATTTTTAAAAAATCCATTCAGCCAAAAGATTCTCTCTTGTCTTTGAATAAAAATATTAATGACACCAGACATAAAACTCCCTCCACGCCACATTTTGAGAATTTTAATTTAATTCTAGCTGAGATAATCCGTTTAAAAAGAGTCATTCCCCTATAGCGATTCGATGTTTGTTAATTTTCTATTTGTGATAGCAAACCATCCATTAATTACATGAATATTTATTTGAATAAGATTTCAGAATAGAAAATGGTAACAATCACATTTATTTGCTCGATTCATTGATTTAAACAAAATATGACTGTTCATGTGCAATTTATTTTAAAAACGGTCTTGGTTAGTTACTCATTAGAAACTGTCATGCGAACAATGTCTTTTCGTGGCATACCGTGTTGAAGGTGATCAATTAAAGAATTGGAAAAAATGGTGATCAATGAATAAGTTATTTCTCTCGCATGTTGTTGGACAGTGATCACTAAAAAAACTCTGAATTTTCAAAAAACAAGAGTGAATACTGCTGGACACAAACTAAGAGATCAATTTAGCATAAACTTACATTGCAAATTGAAATCCCACTAAAATCCTATTTGGGACGGGAATTATTAACAAACAAAAAATGTTTTTTCTAGGCATAATAGAACTTTCAGATCTCTACCTCTATAGGTGTGGCCCGTATGCATGATACATACACACATTGCCAGCCAGCCGGTCACCAGACAGACAGACGAACTTGAAAACTGAAGAAACCTATGTTGACAGTTTTGGTTGACGGGTTGCAATAAAACTTAGAAAAACATCCAGTATAAACAAAACTCTCGACAATTTTAAGCAAAGGTTTATGGATTGCAATGTTTGTAACATCGTCTGGTACTCTCTGAAAAGTCTGTCACATTTCAAAGAACCACAGTATGATCTTTAAAAACAGTCTGTAAATAGAAGTTCAACATTTGTTATGAGCTCTCGTTTATAACAAACACGTCTAAAAGAGATGTATTGTCTAAATATATATACATAAATACGTACATGCATGCATACATACTTACACACAAACACACAGACATATATGTGAGTGTGTTAATAAATATATAATAAATAGATATGCATGTATGTATGCGCATATATTTATGTGAATGAATGGATGTGTACACATGTGTGTATTTCAATTTAAAGCATACAATTTAAATTTAAGCATTTATTTAAAAACGATGTTTTCTATTGGTGTTCTTATTTTGGACTTCCTGTTATTCAACTCCCAGCGGCGCGGATTAGTCAGGGTTGCTGCTAATCCCATGTTACATATCGAACCCCTACCTCTCCCGTTCATTAACATGCTATTACCAAGGCAACTAAATTCTCCGCTGTTAGCAGTAGTCGTAGCGACAGAAGTTGGACTATCAAAGCCATTATCGCTCTACTGACAGAGCCTCAATGTTTTAATTTTACTATTTTTCATTGGGTGAATCTCCCGTCAAATTATGTCCTCTCCTCCAACGTCCGTTTCAGAATCTCGTCTTCGTCTTTCCAACTCCCCCCTTTCATTCTTCCATTATTTATCTCTGTCAACGAAGTTAGTAAAGGTATATGTATCCACTCGTGTTGTTCTGTCTGTCTGTTTGTTTGTCCTCAAGTTCTCAACAAATTTCAATGAGATGTTGTGGAAGGGTGGGCAAATGGCTATAGAAGAAGTAATTACGTTTTTAGGCGGATCTAGGGATTCCCCCCCTTGCACCATAGCTATATGTCCACAACACACAATATATCCAAAGATTCTCAATGGATTGTTTTTGGAAAGGTGGACATTCCTTTACGGAAGAAGTGATTAAATTTTGGGGCAGATCCAGGAATTTTGTTTGTAATATTTTAGGACTATTGTTCAAAACTAAATAAGTAATATTCTAAATCAATCTTTATTATTATTATCCAATAATAATAAAGATTGATTTATAAAAAGACTACTAGGTCTCATATGCAAAACAACATAAATATGGCGCAGAGATTCGGTTGTAGGGAGTGAGTTTATAAGTGTAAATCAGCTTCTGCTAATCCATGAAGTCTTCGTGGCCAATTGGTAAAAGCAGCGAGGCGTAAACTAGTCTTCCTCTGGCAATGAGGGTGTGAGTTCGATTTTCACTGAAGGGTTACTCTATATTTTTGATTGCGCTGTTATTCGTTGCCATAGAAACAGTGGCCCGAATTTGTTGTGAAAAAAGCAACTAAAATTAGGATGAAGGTAAAAACTAGTCAAGTTTAATAAATAAATACAAAAATAAAAAATAAAAATAAAAAAGTAATATTCTTAATAAAATAAGTAATACTTTAGTTTATTTAATTTATACCAAGGGTCGGCAACCTCAGGCCCTCGGGCCAGAACCGGCCCACGAAGGAATGTTGACTGGCCAGCAAGCCAATATTGGTATTTGGCCCGGGAACGATTTTTCCTTATTCTGAGTGTTTCACACGATTACATTGATGAATCATGTTACACAGGCGTCAGGTTCCATTTCTTTCCAAATCGAAATGTCTCACCAACGACTGACCGTGACCTAATTTAACGGGCATGACCAACTGACCTTAAGAGGCTGATAAAAACATCTGATAGATCATGTTACACTGGCGTCAGGTCCCATTTTGTTTCAAATCAAAAAGTTCCACCCACGAGAGACTATGACCTAATTTATCGCGTATGTCCAGCAACTGACCTAAAAATATTTTTAAAATATCTCTGATGGATAATGTTACACTGGCACCGGGTGCCATTTCGTTCCAAATCAAAATTCTCAACCAACAAAAGACTGTGTCTTATTTTAACGGGTATGTCCAACAACTGACCCCAAGAGGCTGATAAAACAAACCTCTAATAGATCATGTTACACAGGCGCCAGGTTCCATTTCGTTCCAAATAAAATGTACAACCAACGAGAGACTGTGACCTCATTTAACGGGTATGTCCAACAACTGACCTTAATCTTAAACAAACCTTTTTTATGATATCGATACGTGATTTATTTTATGACATCGATCCGTGATTTATACTAATGAAATATTCTTTTTAAATTGAATAAGAAACACTTTAATAAAGTAAATGAGTTGACGATTACGAATATCTCGCTTTCAAAGCAAAACAAGAGATGGAGAATAACAAATAAATCACAACAGAACCTTTATTCCTTAGTACGAACTAAATTAAAATATTACTTGTTTTATTAAAAAAGAAGGTTTTCCTATATCTTTCGGTCTGTGACTATAATTCCTGCGACTTTTTTCTGGTTACGTTTTTAGTTATCTCAGCGTGCTACCTATCATATGACTTTAGTTCCGTGACTTTCGGGCCTGTGACTTTAGTTCCTGTATTCGAACTCTATATTGTATCTAACAAATGACAACAATTTTAAAACAAGTCCCAGATTTAACTAAAAACTTACTGTGCGAGACGAATCCTTTTCACTTGCCTTATGAGTAGGTGGAGAATGGAAAAAGAACAACAGAAATCACTATGTTGTCCGCTCGAAAGTGTGGCGAAACGTTGCGATAAAAACAACAAAGATGGGGATATTCCTTCGAATAACCTGTCAAATAATATGTTTGACATAACCAGTATTTAACCACTAACAAGTTAATGCTAGTGTTTTATTGACTGGCCACTGTAAGTTCGATTGAGAGAGTCAAGCAAAGAAGAGAGACAAGGCTGAAAAGAGAAATACAGGGTGTATCAAAAATGTTTTCATTTTTGACAGACCTTTACTTCAAAGCTTATTTTATATACTCATCTAAATACTATGACTCAGCTGTACCCTTTGTTTCAGATGTTATAATGGCGGATACGAGTATTGAGATTCTGGCAATTTTGAGGCATCATTTCACACCGCAGAAGCTGCTAGCAGAATTCCGGAATTGAAGAAACGGAAACAATATTTTGTAACAATATTAGGTTACGAGAAATGGTAGTGGGTCGTCTCACGGGGCTAATTTTCACCCGGTCATTAGGATAACGGACAGTCTGCTCCGATTGGATGGATCGTTCAGACAAAGAACTTCGATTCTTGGCGGGAAAACCTCTGAACAACAAATCGGGTTGACTTTTAGTTCAGTTGCCGTATTGGACGCCGAAGAAGTAGCAGCTAGTGTGAGCTAGCTATTTTCTGCGACAGTATCCGTCGCAGAGGAGGTCATGGAGAAAGAAATGGGGTGTCAATGATAGTTGAGGGAGAGATACTAATAATAGTTAGTAACAGATTTAGCCATAGTTTTGAATATTTTATCAAATTAAGGAAGAATGTATTTCGCTCCGGCACGTTCTTTCTAAAAAAAATAAACCGGTCATTCTTCATTCTACCCTTAAATGGTGGATTTTGTGATTACGAATGTCTTCCCCCCGGCATCTTTCGTTTTTCTTCATGCACCTTATTTTCGTCCCAGTGTTCTTGAATCGACATGCACCCACCAGTGATTTCACCAGATCAGAGGGAGGCGTCTGAAGAAATGCAGCTGCAATGCAACAATCTGCGTTTTAAAGGCGGTGATGTGGCCCTTCAAATAAAGCTCAGAAGAGGACGACCATCAGTTGTCGATTATGACGGTTTAAAACACAAGGTAAAGGAGAAACCGACCACTAGCACTCGAAAACTTTCAGATACATATAATAGTGTCACACATAGTCTTTAGATGTGTACATGAAATAAGCTTTAGAGTAAAAGTCTGTAAAAAACAAACATACTTTTGATACACCCTATACATTCTTGAAAATGATAATGTCTTTTCGTAATGATTCGCCACTTTCGAATGAATAGAGCAATATTTAAAGGCATACATACTGTGTTCTGTAAAAGTAAAATATACGAATTACTTCGTGTTCTGTTTCTGCGTTGCAAACAATTACTGTGGAATTTCCACGTCTCCCGGCGATATAATGAAAAGCACAATCTATTCGTCACTTGTTAGCAACAGAGAGATCTGCATTAAGAGTTCATTCATGGTAAGTTTAATTCCGTTGATGCAGAATTCCATTCATATGAATAAACACACAACAAGCCTGGCTGCTGCAGTGTAAAACTCCACTCCTACTTCTATTCC
>VCCN01002723.1:1511363-1523714 GCA_006491835.1 Architeuthis dux
TCATTGCTAACGATTTTACTATAGAACTGCTTTGAAAATAAGTAAGAAAGGGATTGTCAGTGGTCAGGAATTAAAGTAATATTATTGACAGAATAGTGCTAAATTATTTACTAAGGATTTTATTATGGAAATGCATTGAAAATCAACATTTAATATAAGCATTACCGACAGAATAGGGCTATAACGTGTAAATGTATTGCTAATGATGTCACTATAGAAATGCATTGAAAATCAAAAAGAAAGTGGTAATGAATAGATGCATTACATACTGACAGAATGGGGTTATTATGTGAGTAATGTAAATTATTAACTAATGGTTTTACTATAAGGAAGGGAATGTAGTAGTCAGGAATTATGCAAGCATTATAGACAGAATAGCTTAATTATATGTATAATGTAAATAATGATTTTAATACAGAAATGCATTGAAAATCAGGAACAAATAAATTTATTGTCAGTGATTAGGACTGGGGTCCCATAGAAACCTTTTATTAAAAGCATGAAGTACGGTTTTTATGAATCCTCAATATAAATCCCCAAACATGTGTCGCCAATCTTCTCTATGGCCCGGTGAGTACTTTGCAGACTAGATCCGTATAGGACGGATATATAGTAAAGATATCACAAAAACACACAATTTATCACATGGTCGGGTGTATTTATGAAAAGAAAGAAAAAACACTTTAGGGGTTTCTCAACGGTTTTCCTGTGGTATCAAGTGTGCTCAATAACATACTAGAAATCTATTGCCTTCTGACCACTGGAAATGTATAATTTTCAAGACAACGTCCAAGATGGTTGCCAAATCCTTATAATTACTCGTCCATTATATACTTCTGACAAGTTTTTCCAACGGTCTTTTTGTAGTTTCAAGTGTCTTGACCACTGTAAAGGTATAATTGTCAAGATGGCGCCCAAGTTGACTGGCAAATTCGTTTGCTCTATTTATGGAAGAAAAAAAACACCCCACCCCCAAAATTACAACAAAAGGTTTCTCAACGGTTTTATGTAGTGTCGGATGTGTTCAATGACATAACAAAAGTCTATCACAGTCTGACCACTGGAACGGTATAATTTTCAAGATGGTGTACAAATACCTTATTACAGACAGACTTCATGAGTTATAGATGTTTTCATACAGCAGTACCCACACTATATAGACAAATTCTTGAATCCACCCCAAAATGCAATCCTTTTTTCCTTACACTGTGCCTTACTGTTTCCCAAAATATCATTGAAATTTATTGAGAACTTTAGGAGATATCGTATAGACAGATTGGCATTTTCTTTTTTAATTCGGACATTTTTTTAATGATCAGCGCCCAACAAAAGCCGAAAGAAGTAACTTATTCATTGATCACCCCCTTTTCCTATTTTTAATTGATCACCCCCAACACAGCATGCAACCAAAAGACGTTGGTCACATGAGGGTTTCTATTGGGTGACTAACCAGACCTGTTACATTATAGGCATAATACACTCCGACCGTTAAAGGAAGCACCATGAATCGAAATAAGGAAGTAGCCTCCGACGAGACTTGAACTCGCATCCCACATACCGGGAACTAAATCAACTCATTATGACTATCATCGCTACCACTCGGACAAGAAAATATCTTAATGCTTAATATCATTATATTCCAATCACTACGACTCTGACAGTCCAAACAGATGTCAACATTTTGATCTCTAACGTTACTTATAAATCCATTACTTCTGGGATTAAAACCGAATCGTTTTTTTATGGCATTTATCGCTTTATTTACAGCCGTTTGCACCCATTCCTTCCAACGCTCTCAATGGCAAGGTCTCCTCTGCTGCTACCACTATAGCCATTTGGTTAATATCTTCCATCTTTTCAGTTCATTTCCACGTAGGGAAACCTAATTCATTACCCAGACAGTGGCCTGTCTGACCTACATTCATGTGTTCTGCTCCAATTATTTGATTGGCTCTTTACCGTGACTGGGTACTGGCCACACCCCTTTGAGGAAAAGAATTCCTTATCTTCCTGATACCGACTCTTATCAATCATTATCATGGGGCCCTGAACCATTCATCATTTTGTCGGAATGAGAAGGTTCATGAATGATTTTCGGTTACTATTCTCAGAACGGATCGCTTCCATGAAACCAATTATATGAGAGAATTTTTAATCCCTACACAAGAAGCAAATAAGGAATTACGAATAAAAACAAATATTATGATAAGAAAATCCCAAAGATTAAGATAATAGTAAAATGTAATAGTAAAAATACTTAATCTCAGAACCTCAAACACTTTAATACTAATGGTAGCACTAAACAATAAACACATACCAAAAAACGGTAGGAAGAACGGGGATGGATCAATTAGTCCGTAGCCTGACACAGTTATTAGCTGGATTTGATTAGAAATGTTCACTGTATAATGTTCAGATCATGTTATCTATGGTAGAGCGTTGGATTTAAGGTTACCGACAAGGAAGACGATTAGGTTAAAAATAAAATATTTGTTGTGTATAATAAATGATATTTCCGTCATTAGGCTACGGACTTATTGATGTACCTACGTAGACGAGTGTGTGTGAGCTTTTGCATTTTACCATTATGAGAGTGGCTTGCTTCTTCTTCCTTCATCGCTCGGACAAAAAATGTGCAGACAAGTCTTGATAACGACTGAATAATTTAATGTGTCGTAAATATGTCTTGCTATAAAGTCTTTCTTCTGCCTTTTGCCTCTGCATTTACGTATGGTTAACGAGCTAGTCACAAAACCAACGATATTGAACCGAGATTTCACTGGTTTCCCATAGCAGCTGCACAACCATATGAGCTACTAGAGCCCTACGACAAGCAGAAAATGAAATCTAACCATTTAAACTTACCCTTTATTCTTCCGATCACCCGGCGCCCTATTTTCTGATGTTAGTGTTTTAAGTACACTAACTAGTAGTATTAGTAATATTAAGCAGGCTTTGCTATGCAAAAGGGATGAGAGTTCTCCCCCCACCCCCGATCTGCGCTGTTTAGTCACTGCTGTAAACTGATGGTCTGAATAGTTGTGATGAAAAGCAACTAAAATTAAGATGAAAGAAATACTAGTAAAAAATTAATAATGGTTGACAATGCTTCATCTAATATAAATTCAAGTTAATATTGGTGACTGATTTTTGTTCAAATTAATACCATGGAGCTTTCAATATTTTCCGTTAATGAAGTGCCACAGGAAGGGAGAGAAGTAAGGCGTGGGCTAGCTGGTCTCTCATTAGCATCATCACATGAAACGCCAAACAAAGTGTATAGTAAAACCCATAGGTGTACGAATCAGGGGAGGAAAAGGGACAAGCGCCCTCCTCACACATTCGGGCAAAACGTGTTAGATTTTGGGGAAATCAGCGTAATTCGGACAAAACCATGTAGAATTTTGGGCAAATCCAGCCTTAACAAAACAGTTCCCATACGCCCACAATAAAGACAATGTAGGCAAATATTGCAGGAGAAACGAAAGTCATCCTTTTCATCATTCTTCTTGTTTGCGTCTCCCTAGGGCTCTACAACCAGTGCATTCTCCCCATTTGTCACCTATGTAGCTGAATCATGGAACTTAACCAATAAATTGGCTCTCAAACAAAAGGACCATGCAACGTGCACAGGAAAAAGTCTTCACATGGAGAGATCACAAGACAGCACAATATATTAGAGAAAAAAACATGCAAGCATATCCGGCAATCAGTGGCCATCGCGACTCACAGCATGGATCCTCGGAGTTGATGGTTGAAATTGTGTCTTCTAAAAAGCAAGATGGCGTGATGATCTGAACAAGTTCAGAATGTGTCGGCATTATGATACACAGAAGCGAAAAACTGGCGAACTATGGGGAAGGCGTATGTTCAACAACGGGGTTTACGCTTGTTTTTCTTTTGAAAATTCGGACTAACCAAAGGCGAGAGAAGTAACTTATTCATTGATCACCCCTTTTTCCCCAATTTATTTAATTGATTAACCCCAATACGGCCTGCTGCCAAGAGCCATTGGTCACGTGACGGTTTCTATTGAGTGACTAACCAGACCTGTTTAACATTGTCATTGATATAATCATGCCATCCTTCTCATTACCATGAACATAATCATCATCGGATGCAGCACCTGTTCATCATCGTCTTCAAGAACGTGACAGCAGTGAAAAGCAGCCGATCCACACTTCCGAAATATCTTAATTCTTTGTAAAAGTTCCAGAACTGTCGTTTTTTTTAACACGTATCTCTTTGTGTTCGTTGTCTGCTCTGAGCCGTTCTAGAGAAAATTGCTGACATCGATTTCTCATATCAATATCTATGACTAAATCAACATACAAATACGTACAGGAATATTTAAAAGACTGTGAGACTTGAGGGTTATTCTTCTTTGGCAGAGCAAATTCGATCTACAAGAACTAGAGTCCATTGCTCTTAACAAGAAGGGTCTACAACCAGTGCATCCTCCCAATAGTCACCTACAGAACAGAAACATGGAACTTAACCAAGAAATTGGCTCTCAAACTAAGAACCATGCAGCATGCACAGGAAAACATATCGGTAAACAACACAATACATTAGAGAAAACAACAGACGTCAGAATCCTAAAAGCCATTAGCAAACTTATATGGCAATGAGCAGGCTACGTTTCAAGGATATCCGGCAAGCCGTGGACATCGTGACTCACAACATGGATCCCTCGTGATCATGAGAGAAGTTGTTGCCGGCAAATAGTAAGTTGGTGTGATGATCTGAACAAGTTCCGAATGCTTTGGCATCATAACGCCCAGGAGAGAAAAAAAAACAGACCCTGGGAAGGCCTATGTCCAGCAACGGACTGTAAATGGCTGATTGATGTTGATGATTGATTGATGAGACATGAAGTAATAGAAGAAGAGAAAACCTGCGCTTTCTTAGACAGTTGAACAATTTAATGCATTTAAATTGTTTCTTTAAAATTGGAAATCAGCAGACAGAAATCTATTATGAAAAGTTTATGTTTTTTTTTTCTAATGGAAGAAATCAAACGGTGAAAATTGTTAATATTGCCGAAATAATGCTAGCAGTGAAATTGGTCCTTTTTCTTCGGACAAATTCAGTTATTAAAATTCTAGGTGCTTGTGACTCGTTTCGGGCCGAGATTTCGCTCATCCCAAAAGATCACTTTTTTGGAAGACACCGGTGACGTCAACTAGTATGTCATGCTGAGTAGACCCTAAACAAGCAAAACAAAACAATGTAAATTACTTATTTATGTGTTTTGTTTTAAGTAATGTACATTGATTTTGCTTTAATCTGTTGAAACAAAATCCATAAATAAGTTATTTACGTTGATTTGTGTCGGAGTGAGTTGGCATGATGTACTAGCTGACGTCACCGGTGTCTACAAAAAACTGACCTTTTCAAAGGAGCCAAATATCGGTCCAAAACGAGTCGCAAGTACCATATTCTATTTGATATTAAAGAGCGATATGTTTTGGAAACACGCAAATGCTTAGTTTGATAATTGATAAGTTTGGTCAGTCTAGCACAAGGACTAAATAAAGGGACATCCCACGATGAACCTGTAGGTGGGATATTGAGGGTGATTCATGCGTCTTTCCCCTTTAACTGTTAATAGTTAATATTTTCTTTTAAACCTTTAGGGTAAGAAGACGAGGAGAATGAACGTGAAATGAACGGGAAACAGAGAATATATATTCAACCAATAGAACATTTAATGATAATAAGAGATAGACCCAAGCAATGGGATATTAGAGAAGCGTTTAAAGAACAGGACTAGAATAAACATGTCACACAAATATTAACTCAATACAAATTTACTCATTAGGAAACACCTGGCAAATAGTCATATCATTTAGAAAGGAAGATACTGTGGTGAACTAATTACTTATTCATTGAGACATAATTCACATTATAATCAAAAAGATGCTTCCAGATTTACCAAAGAAATAATTGGTAATAAAAGTGAATACTAACTGTAAGAAAACATTATGAAATCTAGAACTGATGTTCTAGAAGCAAATGTAATAGGGTGAAAGTAATTTAGTCTGCACGAAAGGGTCTTTAGTCCATGTAGAACATGTTCATAAAATAATCGACCAAAAATACAGGGTGGCCCAAAAGTTGCGAAGGGGTCTGAAACATTCATATCTTTTTAGTTTTAATGCTTTAACAAAATTGTTTTTGACAAAGTAAATATGTAAATATGTAACCAATATACATACCTGCCAAGTATCACGCATTCTGCGTGAGACACAGGCATTTTGATACATTCTCACGCTCACACGCATGAAAGGAAAATTCTCACGCATTTTATAAAAAGTGTTAGATTTATTAAATTGGTTTAGATTTCTGAAGAAAAAAAATCTATTTTTAACAAACTTTAGAACTCACATTATTTTAAAAGATCACGTACAAATCTTTTGAAACATGTTTTAAATAGACTTCTAGACAACACTTCATTTCGGTAGCTGATATGTCCTGAAACGCAATTTTAGCCAATCTCAATACATAATTCTCATTGGGGGGGGGGCGTAGTCCACACGATTCTCACTCATTTTCAACATTGGAACTTGACAGGTATGTATATACGGAAAATTGTTTCTTTCAAATTCCCGTCATTTTCAACTTCACTGATTCTTACTTTTTCAATAACATTCTGCATAACATTTTGAAGGATATCTGCTCCGAGGCCACTTATTTCTCCTTGGATATCAATCTTTAGCTCCTGGACAGCCCTTTGCATGTTAACATAGACCTTATGCTTCAAATAACCACAAAGAAAAAAAGTCTGGAGCTGTGAAATCCAGTGAATCATCGATTCAGATGGCAGTGTCCGCACAGCGAAATAACAGGAACAGAAATAACAATAATATGGTTTAACGTTATTGATTAATGGTATTCAAAGTACAATTCTATTATGTTTCCATGATGAATTTCCACGGGTTCCTCTATGTATCTGAGAAGAGTTAAAACAACGGATATTGAAAGAGAAAAAAATGATTACTTTAAACCCCTTCGAGACTTTTGCGCCACCTTGTAACTATTAGAATGATCATGGTAAAAGTGAATATTTAGAAATGCATGGTTAATATGTAGAGGATTATTATAATGTCTCAAGGCATAGCGGAAGGATTATTTTTAATCTACAAATGAGAGGCTTTATTTCATTGCTAGTTGACGGCTAATCACAAGGCTCGTCGAAATGAAATATCCAGGGTTTAGCGTTTGTTCTTGGTTTAAATAGTGAACATGTTGACGTAGTTGAGAACACAAAGCAAAATTCAAATTTAATTTGTCATCAAAGTATTTTTTCTGGCTTTCTATGACCTTGTGCGACCTTTCACGTATTTGTGTATACTATCATAAAATAGTGATTCCGGATTTGATTCTAATCTTTTTAATATCTTAGATTTATTCGTGTCCTTTGTCAAACAAGGAAAGTTGTATGGGTCGAAAGACATAATGAGTTGACAAGACCTTCCCATCCCAGCTTGATGATCGTTTACTGCGTCGCGTTTGCAACACGGGGACGGGCATTGTTATGTATAAATAATTATTTTAGAATCCCACCAAAGACAGAGAAGAACTATTTTTCTTTAAGTGGATTCTATTTAGTTGAGATCTTGAAGGCTATCGATAATATGGCCACGATTTTCTTTGTTTTGTATTCTCATAATAAAACCATATTTCATTGCCAGTAAATACCTTTTTTCTATGTTGGACAATAAGAGAAAGTCACATGTTTAAATACTGGCGGATGTACGTTTCCATAAGTTCATATGGAAGCCATTCTCTGAGCTTCTGAACCTTTCCTAATACTTGTAAACGGCGTACTACATTTGATTAATTCAACAAGCGATTAAGAGCTTGGTAGACTTAAAAATACCTAGGTTTCTCTAACATTTTGCGAAAATGACGTTCCGAATTTTCGCACCAATTTGTGTGTGTGTGTATGTGTGTGTGTGCGCGTGTTTGTGTGTGTGTGTATCTATGTGAGCGTGTCTATGTACGCGTGTGTATTTGTTTGCGTCTCTGTGCCGTTCTGTTTGTCTCTATGTGCCCTTGCATCTGTATGTATGTGTGTCTGTGTGTCTCTATATGAATGAATGTATTTTGTCTCTACAGACAATGGAACGACACTGGGGTGTACCCTCCAGAGCGAATGCCTGGGCGAAGCGTAAGGAAATCCTGGGATGCCCAGTCGTCAGAATTTCCCACGTTGATGTAGTTCAGTGGTTCCCAACCGGTGTGGGGGGGGGATTACCCCAGGGTGGAATTTGTGTAGTCCAAGGAGAGAATAAGACTATTGGTTAAAAATAAAAGTCCAGTCTAGAGATAGGGTTTTCTGCACTTCTATATATCAAGTCGAAGCTCCAACTGGAGAATGATTTAAGATGTGCTCTCTCACTAATAGACCCACAAATCGAAGAACTGGTAGCAAAAAGACAAGAACAAAGACCACATTGATGTGTATATCAGTTACGATAGCAGAATTCTTATTTTTTTGTAATAAATTGGAATTTCAAATGATGCGTTCTAATTATTTTCGCTTGCTTTCTTTGAGTAATGAATACACAGCAGCAGCTGTACAATTATAACATTAAACTAATTCTTAGTATGTAGCTGTCTAATTATACGTAAAATAAAGTTATTATTTGAAGTTATTCTTTGTTGCAACTTAATAAATAGAAGGGGGGAATGACTCGAAAAGGTTGATGTAGTCCAAAGGAGAGCAGAGAGCGATACATTTGGCTTGGCTGCAGGCGCTATGGGAAGAACGTCAAATTGGGTACCACTCCCTGGTTTGGAATCATTGAAATCTATTTTACCCATAGCTGGCGGGAGAAGATATGGATCCATGCTTTTACCAAGGGCATTAGTGCGAAGTGAACGTAAATAAATAACTTGACCGGAGTTTGAACTCAGGTCGCCGATTCCATTGTTCGCGCCGTTATCGCTACGCCAATCGCGCCACCATGTCTCTATATATGTGTATGTATTTGCGTGCGTCTCTGTGTGTGTCCTTCTACCAATCTATCTGTATGTATGACTATGTGCCTGTGTGTGTGTGTGTGTGTGTGTGTGTGTGTGTGTGTGTGTGTGTGTGTGAACACGTTGAAAAATTCTGACTTATTAATGGACACACACTCAGAATGGCAAATTATTTATTCACCCTATCATTTATAGATTAGATATTAATAAACTAAACCTTCACACATGCCACAAATGACTATAATTCAGGTTCTTCTTTTGTCTCTATTTCCCATATGCTGGCTTCCTTTGTCAATAGGCTATCTATTTTCGCATCCTTGGATTTCATCCAGAAAAGAACCAGACAATAACAAGAAAGATTTTTTTATATACAGTTGTCTGGGTCAAGGAGGCGTGCTGAGAAATAGAAATGCCTACAGGCCATCTCTAACAGACAAGTATTATATTAGCTTGTATAGTCTTTAAGAATTCTATTTATTTATATGTCTATTAGAAATCGTCAACCCAAAACTGTCACCAAAACTGTCAATAAAGGTTTCTTCAGTTTTCAAGCGCGTCTGGCTGGCTATCTATGTATGTATTGCGCGTACATGCCGCACCAATGCAGCTAGAAGGCTGAAAAATTCCCCTCGTAGTAGGTTTTTAGTGGTTTAATTTGCAATGTACGTTTATGCTAAAGTGGTCCTTATTTTGCGTCCAGTAGCATTTATGCTTGTTTGCCCAACAAAATGCGAGCGAAGTAACTTCTTCACTAATCATTTTTGAATTGATCACCCCCCGACATTGCATGCTGCCAAAAGACGTTGGTCACGTGACGGTTTCTATTGAGTGACTAACCAGACCGGTTTTCGTTTTTAAGAATTCTATTCATTTATATATCTATTAGAAATCACCAACCAAAACTGTCACCAAAACTGTCAATATAGGTTTCTTCAGTCCAGAGTCTGGCTAGCTATCTATGTATGTATGTATTGCGCGCACAAGCCGCACCAATGCAGCTAGAAGGCTGAAAAATTCCCTCCATAGTAGTTTTTTAGTGGTTCAATTTGCAATGTAAGTTTATGCTAAAGTGATCATTATTTTGTGTCCAGTAGCATTTATGCTTGTCTGTTTTTTTAATTCGGGCTCTTTTAGTGATCACTGCCCAACAAAATGCGAGCGAAGTAACTTATTCATTAATCATTTTTGAATTGATCACCCAGAACATTGCATGCCGTTGGTCACGTGACGGTTTCTATTGAGTGACTAACCAGACCCGTTTTCGTTTTTTAAATTCTATTTATTTAGATATCTATTCTTATTAGAGTCATTCAATCTTAAACACTTGACTTTGCCCGCTCTTCTGGCTTCACCTGAAATGTTCCAGTCTGGGAGAAACTCATTCAGGCTTATTGATTTTAGATTAGTGTACTCTCTAATATATACAGTTCAATGCCCATTCGCCCGTACATATAAGCACAGAGATATGTATACATATAAAGTTGTATTTTTGGAGAGGAAATTTTAAAAAGCCGTTCAAATTTAACAAAAGTTTAATTTAGACATAATATTTTTAGCAATGATAAAAGCCAATGTGAAAATATTTCTATCCCTTGTTGAAAACATCTGGGATTCTGGACGAAAACAATTTTGATCATGCAAAAGTTATTTTTAAAGGTTTTGCAACAAAAATGTCTTCTTGTGTTGATAAAAAATAAATACTAGGATTCTATCATGGGTGTATGCAAAATTTCCAAGTGTCATCTTTTGCATAATGTTATGTAAATCTTAGATGTGTCTTGGAAATTTACGCAGTTATTTATTGCTTCTGCTATCAGTCGACTCTTGTGCGTTGTTTACGAGCCTCAAGTAAAATTCAGAAACTAAGTTCAGAAAATTCAGAAAATAAGTTCCTGAGGACATTGGTCAGCGTTTAAACATTTGTCTGTCTATTCTTGCTCGACGCAGAAAAACATTGTTGAACACCATAGTCACTGCTGATATAAAATGGATTTATTACGACAATCCCAAACAAAGAAAATAGTGGCTAGATCCAGGACAGCCTACAACGTCTCAAACTAAACGGAATCTACTGGGGGAAAGTTCTTCCCTGTGTTTGATGGGATTCAGAGGGAATTCTTGATTACGAAATGCTGGGATTTGGACAAACTGTTACTGCTGTAGCATAACGGGCGATCGAACTTCTTCTCTGGTCGCCGTGAGGGAAGAGAAATAGATAGTAGTTTCAGAGAAAGTCAGGGTGAGATAGAAAGAGAAAGAGACGATCATTTCCTCCGCGGGCTGCGGACTGCGATGATGATGGTGATGATGATGATGTCTCTCTATCCGGGTCTGCTGACGGGAGCCAAATTTCTCTGTGGAGGGAAAATCATTCTGGACAAAAACTCTCCCACTATGTGAAGAGAAAAGACGACAAAATCCACGGATCTTCAAATTTAAATTTAAGGTTTTATTTCCGCATATACATCTGGGCTGGTCTGCGGATTTCGTTGAGGTACGGAAATTCTGTTGCATGTCGTTGTCTAAAACAGTTGGTCACTTTTCAGGGCTGCTACTACTACGGATTCAAATTTCCCACTGGTCACTGCCAGCCTCCCTGGCGGGCGGGGACGCCGTCTCAGGCCCTCGACACCCAACTGCCTCCCGACCCCAACTCCTTTTTTCTGTTTCGATCTAGCCTTTATATATTGCTAATGGTCATACGCTCCTCCCCCTTTTCAAATCCTCAACGGTTTTTTTGGTAACCCGATCCTCTAGTTTGGTCACGTAGCAGTTTAACACAAATTCAACTCCGGCTACCGGTAACATGATCTGGGTCTATTTCGTTACACTGCACCACGCTACAGTTAGCTATTTTGCTTCATGACAATGCCCGTCTTCTTGTTCTGAAGTTGGGCTGGGATGTCCCCCAATATGCGGCACACTCTCCGAATCTTACCTTCCGATGGTCACTTGTTTTGCTCCATACAATACATCCTGTCTGGTCAACGGTTCCACTAAGTTCAAGATATCGAAAGATTCTTCGAAGTATCCATCGAATCAAAACTAGAATTGTTTTTTTTTATTGAATACACGTCTAGTTGAAAAGTTGTATAAACGTCATAAATAACCAATGGAAAGCTTTGATGACTGAATAATGATGCTATGAATGCATATGAATAAAAGATTACAGGAAACCTTTTCATCAAACTCATATGAAAATTCTTATCTGGCGCACTGATACTAATTAGGGCCAAGCGGTAATAGAATGTGTTCTCTTTTGACCGACCTTATAAGCGCAAACGGTAAATAATTAATTGCAGATAATAATGAAATTATTCAAAATGTCCACTTGAGTTTAAAGTTTTGTGGTGCACTATA
>VCCN01002723.1:1549249-1559500 GCA_006491835.1 Architeuthis dux
ATGTTCTAAAATGTTCTAAAATGTTCCCACTTCCTCATTATGGCGTCCCTCTCATTTCGGTTATATATTTTAAAATAAAGGCTTCTTATATCAAGAAAATTGGTGCAATCTGATTTGGCCAAAATGAATTCTCGCATTTAAAAGTTATCTCTCTGGACAAAAATGTTTATATTTAAAGTATGACAGACGGACGAACGCGTTGCTGATTATAAGATATATTTGGATATATGATAGATAAATTCTACTTCGTTTTCTGGCAAAAAATAGCCACATATAATGTTTCCTGCACTAACAATTGAACGTTGGCTGTGACCTGTGAGTGAAAAATTGAATCAAATTAGTAACAAACAAGGAGAAACCGTTGGGCGTATTGCTATAAATATCCTGGCTGATATGCAAAGGAATGTGTTTTTCTTTCTCTAACAATAGTCAAATTATAGGAGTCCATCTTAAATTTCTCAGAAGATTAATTTATTTTTCTTTGCTTTTCATTGTTTTTACTTGGGTTTTCTGGGGTTTTTTTTTGTCTGAAGTAAACGTCAAGCCGCCCAATTATGTCATTTCTGCCCACGCAGTTGAAAATTGAAAATAAACTGAGGAAAAAGGAATTTTGTTTTTTTGTTCGTTTTATTTTACCCAAAGGGCATTATACTTAAAATCAGACACGTCACGCAATTTCGCGACAAGGCTGTATATTCGTTGTTTCTTTTTTTCATTGCTTATTTTTGTGGGGGTTTTTAAAAGTAATTTGTGGGCCACCCGTACTCAATGTCTGTACATTCCCTGGCCCCACCCTTACCTTTCTGCACTACTATTATAGATTAAACCAGAAACATAGAGAGTGCATACCCCTGGCAATGCCATATACAAAAGACTGAATGAAAATCAGTTCATGTATATCATCAATGAAAGGGAAGTGACCGTGTAAGTTTCGATTTTCCATATTTCGTACTATTATTTACCACTTCCTAATATATGAAAAATATCAATCGAGAATATATACCGTGATCCGCCCCCAAAATGAATCAATTCTTTCTTATCTTATGGTTGCTCCTTTCAAAAAGGTTTCATTGAAATAACTTTTGGAGATATGGCATCGACAGGCAGACAGACATGAGTGAATACATCTTCCAAGTTCGTTGGCAGAGGTAAATAAGTTACACTTAATCTGTCTAAATACAGTGGATTCCGTTTAATTGGACCGCATCGGGACCAATGATTTGGGACCCAATAACCGGCTGGTCAGATTAACCGAACAACTTATTTGTTGTTGTGCAGAAAACACCAGAGTTCTTTAATTCAAGGGGAAAACCTTGCATAAAACCACAACAACTTAATTCCCTTTTCTTTTCTATTTTTTCTTTCTTTTGAAAATTTAAGTCACGAGCTAACAAATATTTGAAAGACAGGTCTGTACATATAATTTTAGTAATTCTAGCACTGCTGTTTGGTCCAAATAAACGGCAAATTACCAATGATTACATACGTTTGAATCGGTTCTTACAAGATTGTCCTACTGTGCGGCTGGTCCCAATAACCGTTGCTCCTATTAAGCGGAATCTACTGTATTTAAGTTTGCTATATATACTTTTCGTGCTTTTGTGGATTTTTAAAAAAAACACTTCGAATGCTGTAATCAAATTATATCAATGTTCGATTGCTGAACGCACTTTAGTTTTTCACGAAGAAAAAAAGATGAATTGTTGAAACACTATTACAGAGTTGTACAAAATAACAACTTTTTACATAACTATTTAAACTTAATTGAATAAAGTTTTTGCCAGTAACTGTTTTTCTCTGCTTGGTTGTTTGTTTAAGACAAATGTTCTGCTTGAGACTTAAAGTCACATTTTACTCCGTTATTCGCTGATAGCACGGTTATGGAATCTAGTTCACGTTGATGTTATTTAGTTTCAAACCTTCACACCTTGATATCTACCTCTTCTGCAACGAATGTATACACTCATATATGTCGGTCTGTTTGTCCAGACGGTATCTCCAAAAGTTAATGGATCTCAATGACAGTTTTCGGAAAGGCGGGCCATGGATTCAGGAAGAATTGGTTAAATTTTGGGGCAGATCCTGGAATTTGTTTTTGATTGAGAGGAGGTTTTTCATATTTCTTTTTAAATGTATTTATGTATTCACTCATTACTAGATACTAGATACTAGATACTAGTTTTTCATATTTTTTTAAATGTATTTATGTATTCACTCAACACTAGATACGCTTAACCAATGCTTTTATCCACTCGGACACGTTATTGGTTAAGGGTACCTAGTAACCTGCCTGGCGGTCGTGAGTTCAATCCCTGGATCGAGGAGTGCACAAAAGTCATATACTTTGGTATAGAGACAGGCAGGCGACATCGCAAGGACGAATTAACTAGGAAAGATCAACTGATACGATGTATCCTCTAGTATGGACAGTGGAATGGAAACAATCTACCCCCATGGATTGAATGAAAGGTTCGGTCCGAAATTCTCAGTGGGTTACCGACTACGACAGACACCTGAAGAAGGCCTTGGGGGTACAACGGCTGAAACGTTGTGAGTATAACAACCAAGATGAGTACACTAGTCTGTGTAAATCGGTGTATAATAATGATAATTCCTCATCTTAGAAACTCAGACAAAAACAGGGAGTGACATGTCAAATGTAAGGCATTTTGATAAGGGGCTGTTTTGGCCTAAAGACGCACAGATATGGCTTTCCTTTGTCCACCAGTAGAAACGTTTAGAAGAAGTAGTTGTAGTTTAAACAAAATATTGGCTCTCAAGCTAAGAACTATGAAACGTGCACAAGAGACGATCATGCTTAACATCATTTGGAGAGATCACACGACAGCACAGTATATTAGAGAAAAAAAACAGGAGTCAGGTATCATAGAATCCATTAGAAACCTCAAATGGCAGGCCATGTTGTAGGGATGTCAGACAACCGCCGGACATCACGACACACAGCGTGGCTCCCCAGAGATCATATGCGAAACTGTGGCCTGCAGAAAATAAGATGTCGAGACGATTTAGACAGTTTCAGGTGATATTGGCGCGGTGTCGCTTGCAATAGAGAATTTGTGGAAGACCCGTGTTCAACGGCTGACGTTAAAAGGCTACTGCCGATGCTGATGATACTGTTGCTGCTGCTGCTTCTGCTGCTGCTGCTGCTGCTGATGATGATGATGATGATGATGAAAGAGGAAAGGTGTGGGTTTCATTTCTCCCACGAGTAGTAGAAGTAACAGCCTTGGCCTAAAGACGAAAGGACATAGGTTATTTCTCTCCATGAGCAGGTAAGTTGATGGAGCTGTCTTGTAAGTAAAGCGAGTGTTTCTCTCACCAGCTGATATGTAGAGACAGTTTTCGTTTGAAGACTTTTTTAAGAAACTGATCTTTTCTCTCCTGCCTTAAGAGAGGCTACACTGATTCTAAAAACTTTTAAAAAAACACGCAGTATTTCCCAAACGTATCTGGCCGCAACCCTGAACTCAGAATTTGTCCGGCCAAGCGACCCTCAAGGCGGAAACATAATTTCAGTGTTTCTTCATTAATTTTCATACAATAAATTTTATGAATTGTACTTTAATTCAATAATCAAGTACAAGCATTAGACGTGAACAGACTGGAATACGTCAGGAGTTTTCATACATTTATCTATGCTTTCTTATTCACGACTATTTTCCTATTCCAGAGTCTCAATGACACTTTATATTACAAAATTGTCATGTAAATATATTTACACTATTGTTTATTTTATTATTATTTTTTTCAAACCATCCCGTGACCACCAGGAGCATCCTTGCGCCTTTCATTTGGGTCACGGCCATGGGTTTTGGACTCACTGAACTAATGTATATAAATAATGTGTTAGTATTATTGTGCTAATATATATGTGTGGGAGAAAGAATCTTTGCATACATATACAGTTATGACTGAAATTATTGGCACGGTCTAACGTTTCTTAATTTATTGAAAATAAATGCTTTATGCATGACAATGGTCCGAAACATATTTCTAAATTAGTCCAGAAGTATTTCAAGGATAAGAAAACAAGTGTTACCTTGGCCTTCATAGACCCCGGTCTGAATCCAATTGAGAACTTCTTTTACAGTTTGAAATAACCAGGTCACTTTTCTAACAAGGTAAGATATTTATTAATCCAATGAGTACCAAACAAGGGTTCTCAATAAACAAAAGGAATATATTTGTAAGGGTAAATTCGTTACTGTTCCTCGCAAATGAATAAGAAGGTTCGTCGTAAGGGATAATGACTACTAGCACTGAAGATAATACGGCTAAGATAAGGCAGCTCTTTTACGGTAAGATAGGTCGATAAAAAAATGCCAGAAAGGGCGACTCCTCAGAAAAAGAAAAGTATCTAGGAAAAAAGGGGTGTTTTTAGAAGGTCCTTAAAATGAGGAGAAATATTCATAACCGTAGAGAAAATAGAAAGAATGGAACTGGTGTATGGAATGAATTGAAAAAAACGTGTAAGAACAAGAAATCCAACAAATCTGCAACAACTTGAAGATTATGCACACGAAGAGTGGCAAAATATTCCTGCAGATGTTTGTTCTAATCTAATAACGGGTTATCGAAAAATAATAGAAAAAGTTATAGCTCCAAAAGACTATACAATTGACTAATAATTCTCTTGTGACATTGATTTTGGACATACATTTCTTTTGTTTACAATTACTTGAAATTAAATATTTAAATTTTCTGTTTATATATTTAATAACCTTATACGTCTAATGCTTGTACCTGATTATTAAATTAAAGAATAATTCATAAAATGTATTGTATGAAAATTAATGAAGAAACACTGAAATTATGTTTCCCACTTGAGGGTCGCTTGGCCGGAAAAGTTCACGGTTGCGGCCAAATAAGATGTTTTTAGAATCAGTGTAGCCTCTCTCAAGGCAGTGTTGTATAGCGGGGTGTCCTGGACTTGGATAGAAAGGAAACTCGAAGACTTGCTTTTAAAAATATCTGGACATATTTTTTATTACACAACACACATCTTTGTCGGCCGGAGAGTGAAGAGTGGGAGAGAGATGATAAGGAGAACCGCCAGCCTGTCCCCGACAGGGACAGCGGTCTTGTGCCTTTCGGATCCGCTGATGTCGGCGTCTTCTTTTAGTGTCGAGATTTCTGTCCGCTCTCTGTCTTCTTTGTTCGGGTCTACTTTATAGGTTTCTCTAACGCCTACGCGGTGTCAATCACCGGTCCCATCCTGTTTTTGACACTGACAGTATTTAGACAATATATCTATTTCCTGAGGTGACTAGGTTCACTTACATTTTCGCACAGGTGTCTGACCTCGGGATAACCTTTAGATATCATAACAGCAGGAGAGAAAAGACCAGTTTCTTAAAAAGTCTTTAACAAAAATGTCTCTACATATCTGCTGGTGCTACATCTATTTTGTAGGAGATCTTAACTTCTCAATTATTTTGGATACTTATTTTGAATAAATTAAGAAAAGTTAGACCGTGCCAATAATTTCTGTCATAACTGTATGTGATAATATAGACGTATAATTATGTACCTTGGCTTAGTCTGCCACAATGCTATTAGAGTGGGACACTAAGTGAGTATCGAAATAACTACAGTAGGAAAGGTCTGAGGGACAAGATTAATCTTAGTCTTACACAAGGTCACGCAGTAAAGATCAAACTCAGTAAAGTGGGAAAGGTCTAAACCAATGTTTCCCAACCTTCTCGAGTCATTCCCCACCTTTGTCCATTTATTAAGTTTCAACAAAGAATAATTTAAAATAATTATTTTATTTTGCGTATAATTAGACAGCGTCATACTAAGAATTAGTTTAATTGTATATTGTACAGCTGCTGCTGTTTATTTGTTACTCAAAGAAAGCAAGCGAAAATAATTAGAACACATCATTTGAAATTCCAATTTATTACAAAAAAAAGAATTCTGCTATCGTAACTGATATACACATCAATGTGATCTCTGTTCTTGTTTTTTGCTACTAGTTCTTCGATTTGTAGGTCTATTAGTGAGAGAGCACATTATAAATCATTCTCAACTTGTAGCTTATTGCGAGCCTTCGACTTGATAGATAGAAGTGCAGTAAACCCTATCTCTATACTGGACTTCTTTTTTTTATTACCTAATAGCCTTATTCCCCCCTTGGACTACCAAAATCCCCACCTCCCTGGTTGGGAACCACTGGTCTAAACACTTAGTTTAGCTTACTCTTACACAAGGCCATAAGTCTGAAACATCAAGAAAGTATCAAGTTCAATACACTAGAGACAATTGCTATGCCAGGCGAGCTTGCTAATCACTGCCCTTCGGTAGGGGCCATGTTTTAATATGTATTAGTGATAGTGAGTATCTGATTATGAATTGATAGAAACGAGAGGCACCCGTGGAAAAAGATATAGATTAGTTTCATTTTATATAAATCAGTAATTTGATAGATGACTGTAAACATGGCGTTTTGTTTTATCATTGTATTATCATGGTTTAGTTTCTGTTATATTAAAGAAGGCACGCCTAATGGGAAAGAAACAGATAAAAGAGGGGAAAACCGGAAATAAATGATGGCTGGCTTGATGGAAAGGGGTGAAGTAACAAGTGAATATTATTCAGAGAGCTTCTGTTCTCCCAGAGCGAGGTCCTTCCATTGCACTTCGGTTGGGTCGTTGACCTCTGCGGTCGCCCCACGTGGGTGAATCGGGTGTGCTGGTCTAAGTGTGGGGTCTCCGTTCGCGTTTACCTCACACTGGACTGGCTTTCCAGGGAAGTATCAATCCTGGTCCTCATGGCATTTGTCTCAGGGACTTGGGGATATGGGATCCCCACCCCTCCTGCCTGCATGTTCTTGAACGTTCAGGACCCCACCCTAATCCGACCTTGTGTCAAATTTGCCGTCGTGGGGTGGCTGATAAAGAACACTTACCAGAGAGAAGTATAAAGGAATACAAGCCTGACTGCTGAAGGGTCGAACTCCACTCCTACCTTTCCGACTCAAGATGATTACTGCAACTTTCTTTTATTGTATATATCATTTTTTTAACGTTATAAAAAATATATATTTTTCAGTATAAATGTATTTATTTATTAGAATGAAATAAGCCTTTGCGTATTTGTAACATTAATTTTCGTTGATATGTGAAACTTGTTTGTTCAGTCGGTAAGAGTGCCGCTTACCGATCACTTGGTCATGATTTCAAATCACGTTAAGGAAATGTTAATTTTAAATATCGGTTTGGTTTAACGTGACGGTACAGACAAACAGTGAAGAGTTTACTCCCCTAAATTAGGTGAGGATTGTTCTTGTTCTTGTTACGGGGAAACACCAGCCTCCGACTTGGACTGGAGTTTGATAATAAGAAAAAAGAGGAAGAATAGAAGAAACAAGGAATAAAAAGAATGAAGGATGTAGAGAAGAAAATTATTGGACTTTCGGATTAGTTTCTTTGTCTTTGTTGTCTTTATCGCAACGTTTCGACCGTTCTACTTTCCGACCACCTTCTTTCTGTCTGAATTTCTGGGACCAAGTGTTTTTAATATTAGATAGTCATTCCTATCGGTCTTTTCGTCTTTGATATCTTTATTACAATATTTCGGTCGCACTACTCTCCAGTCTTTTTTCTGTCTAAATTTCCAAGATGAGGTGTTGGTACTACTATGCATTGATTCAGCATAGGGATAGATAGATAGATAGATAATGGGAGGAAATAAAAGGCATGGAAATTACTGAGTGCGAAAAGAAAAGTTTGCAAAGCTAGATAAAAAGGCAGAGTTAAACATCAGAGAAAACGGTGGGAGAAAGTTAAGACGTGCTTGGTAAGGCATTAAAAAGGCAAGAATCGCACATCGTCTGTAACAATAGGGAAGAACAAAGTAGAGAAATTGGGAGGAAGTCCAGATTATTGACAGAGAACGGTGTTGGAAGCAGAGAAAAATCAAAGAGGCAGCTCACATCAAACTGTCGACTAAATGCATTAGCCAAACAAGTGCGGATTTCAACAAACCTAAACCCGACAAGACAAACACTCGGGCCATGCGCTATAAGGGTTACCCCCCTTTAAACATAACTTCTGTTTAAGCCATCACACTCGGATTTACACCTGAAGAAGGCCGAAGAATGGATCAGCCGAAACGTCGTGTTCATAACACAAATAACAAGAAGGAGTTCAATCGTCTGAAGAACCATTTGAATAAAAAAAAATAATAAACATTTTAATCGCTCTGGTGAAGAATGGTGATGTATGGAAACAAAAACAATAGAACAGAAAAGTAAATTCGACGTACAAATGCTTGAAAAAGAAAGAAAGAAAGAAAGAAAGAAAAGAAGAAAGAAAAAGAAAACAAAAAGAAAGAAATGAACAAAGAAAAAGAAGAAAAGAAAATGACCAGGGGCGTACCGAATGTGAATGCCGCCGCACCCCAATGCTCTTTCGGTCGGCAAATTTCTTCCAGGATTTCCAAATTAGTTATTTTTCGGATTGATCTGTTAACACTGATTTCTTCCCTTATTCAACGTTCACGCCCATTTTGTCGGCAAATTAGAGCCCCCCCCCAACACACACACACACACACACACACACACACACACACACACATACAACATAACTGGAGATTATGTGACAACAAGTGTAATCTAATCTCAATAACCTTTCTGTGTATCCTCGCAGACCTCAGCAACACCGTGATATGGACAGACCCAATTCTTCTTCGAAATTCTAATTCATTCAATCTCGATTCTAGTATTTTTCTTTTAAGTTTATTATAATCTAAGCATTCATTGAGTTTATTATTATCATTAATATATATTTCACTCATTGAGTGTTCACACCAATAGTAACTGGTGGCTTACACTGGAGATTAAGTGACAGCAAATGTCCACAAATACTCCAGGACTCTACTTTAGCTGTTTTCAGCAATGCTGTCATCCGGATAGGTCTGGATTTTTTTCTCAGATCTCCAATTCTTTTGACAGGCTCTTTGGGACCGTACAAAGCGCTCCAACAACAATGGACATAAGTGTCGCCTTCATATTCAACAATTCCTTCAGTTCCCTTGTGGGGTCTAGCTATTTCTCCAGCTTTTCCCCTTTTGTCAATATTATTCTGTGGTCTGTTGGAAAAGTTAAATCAGCAATCTAAAAAGATTCTTCTCATTTAACTAATAATTGTGAAGCACAGAAAAGTTCGAAAATGTTAAGGTTGAGCACAAAAGTTCTGACTTTACAAGGAAATAATGAGGAAAGAACAAATTCTACATATACAAGATAAATTAGAAAAAAGCAAAACCGAAAAAAGAAGGCCTAGAATGTAGTCAAAAACGGAGCATAAACATATAAAATGCCAGCTCCTATATCAAAAATAGTCCTAACAACATTTGCATTAATAGAACGTTAAATGCGAATAAAAAAACAGATACAAAAAGGGGAGAACAGTGGAGTAGTAAGCAAAAAAGTAACAGGAATGATGGGGAAAAAGATGGAACAATGGCGCCTTATTCATAAATTAACAAGGGAAGTAACTCTACTCTTCATAGCCTACGAATAAAATGTCGATAAAAACGAAACTTAAAAATAGAAAAATAAGATTCACTTGGAACAAAAGGTCTTATTTGAGTCACACAACGTGTGTGTGCAAGAAAAAGAATCTACTTCTTTTATTTCAATGGGAATGAAAAAAATCAAATGGACAAAGTAAAATCATTAATTTGTAAGATAAAAGTTAACAAGTAACGTTGATTACGTGGTCTGTTATAGTCGTTTATGTCACTACCGAAAAGAAGAAAGGTTTATGGGGAGTTTTGAAATTGCTCTTAGACAAAGTATAAAACGTGAAAGAGATATACTACCTTTAAAACAGACCTGACACACAGGTTTGTAAATCTTTCTCTTAATACAATATTCCGACTTCTGTTATCAATCACACTGGTCTCTTCATTGTGGGAATGGAGTTTTAAAAAATACGAGAAAGAAAGAGAGAGCTGGTAGTTTCAGGAGACGAAGCGTATTGATATAAAAAAAAAGAGAAATAAGAAACTAGTGGAAGAATAGTGAGAGAGAGAGAGAGAGTTGATACAATAAAGAAGAAAAGAATGAAGAGAAATACTTAGAAAAGGAAAGAGAAAGAGATAGAGAGATACTTTGATACAGAGAGGAAGATACTAAGACAGAGAAATAAGAAGAGAGAAAAAGTAAGAAAAAGACACGTCTGGTTAGATACACAATAGAAACCGTCATGTGACCAACGTCTT
>VCCN01002723.1:1657034-1667833 GCA_006491835.1 Architeuthis dux
CAGACAACGCACGCTCACAATATGGAGAGGAAAATCCACAGTAGAGGCATCATGTCAGCGTCTGGCTGACCAAGCAAAACAAATTCTGAAAAGAAACTGGCTATCAGAGATAGAACTGCAGGAAATCCGCAAGAATATTGAAAAAGAAGAACGTGATTTACACCCAGAGGCATACCCCGACACAACTAACATAATAAACGACGAAGTAGAAACAAATTTAAACAAAATCCCTGACCGAAATACAAGTCAAAGACGAGAAGGGAACGTTTACATCCCGACGGAAGAGGAAAACGCTCTGATACAAATCCTAAAAGAATAGATGCAAGAAGAAAAGTAGCCACTGCCATGCCTCATGGCCGAGGATTGAAAGAAACGTAAAAGATTCAACTGAACATGTCAATTACCTATTACAGCATATTAAAACTAACAACATAACTAAGCTCAATAACCTTATCTACGCTGATGCAAGAATGGTGATTGACATAGTTACGACACAAGAAGAAACCCTGCACAACAGGAACGAAAAACTTGCCAGGGAAAGGAGATTAGAAAAAGTGATCTCCCAACAGAGAGACGAAGGGTTACTGAAAAACACATCGCACATGAATAGACCACGAGCAAGACTGTGGAACACATACAAGGTAAGACAAAAATGGATACCCAGAGTAGTGGAAGAAATAGACCAAAGAAGACTAGCCAAAGAAGATAGACTAAAGAGATATAGACAAAGGATTGCCCAATACATACAGAACCGCACTTTCCAAAACAATGAAAGAAAGTCTTACCATGACTTGAATGAAGAAAGAAGATAGAACATAAAACCAGAAGCCACAGACGCATAACTTCTGGAATGACATATGGGGGGTGTCAAAAGAGACATAATGAATCTCCACAATGGCTAGATAATATTAAAAAAGAACTCTAAGACATAGAGGAGAGAGAAAACATAGAATTGAATACAACCATACTGAAAATCATTTTCCGAAAAATAGCCGGCTGGAAAACATCAGGACCTGATGGGATCCACAGATATTGGTTTAAGAAATTCACCACACTACATGACAAACTGATCCACCAGCTTCAAAGTTGCCAAGATAAAGGCGAGGTCCCAGAATGAATGACTAGAGGCGTTCTGCCTCACTGAATGACTAGAGGCGTTCTCCCTCACCCAAAAGGACACTGAAAAAGGGAATCATGCAAGCAACTATAGACCAATCAGTTGCCTGCAACTAATGTGGAAAGTTTTGACTGGACAGATAGCAGGAAGAACATATACTTCCATGGAAAGAAGAGGCCGCTTACTAGAACAGAAAGAACCGAAAGGATGTAGAAAAGGAACCAAAAGAGTGAATGACTCGCTCTACATTGACCAGATGGTCATGAAAGAAGTAAGATGTTGCAATGGGATAGATTGATTACAAAAAAGCATACGACATGATCCCACATAGCTGGATACTCGAATGCCTCAAGATATTCAAGATGAGCGAATCAGTGGTGAGATTCATAGCCAACTCTATGAAAAACTGGAAAGTAGACTTGACAGCTGCAGGAGGAAACTTAGCAGGGGTACGTAGAAAAAGGAGAATTTTTCAGGGGGACTCTTTGTCCCCACTACTATTTGTACTAACCAGGATACCACTAAGCAGAATCTTGAAAAATGGCAAAGGTTACCAATTCTCCAAAACAAAGGGAAAAGTCAACCACCTCATTTACAAGGATGACATTTGCTATTTTCACAAAACAAGGAAGGGTTCGAAATGTTGTTCAACAAGGTTAAATAATACAGCGATGACATTGGAATGGAATTTGGAATAGAAAAATGCGCGCTATTGGTAATGCGCAGTGGAAGGAATATACTAACACAACTATTAGAGCATTAACCACACAAGACCGATGTAAATACCTGGGGGTTCCCGAGAAAAAATGAAAGAGAAAAATAAGGAACTCCTTGGGAGAATAAAAAAAGATATTGGAAACTAAGCTAAATAGCGGAGATTTGATAAAAGGAATGAACACATGGGCAGTAGTGATAGTAAGATACACAGGTCCATTTCTTGGATGGACAAAGGATGAACTCCAATCAATGGACCTGCGAAATATGAAACTTATGACGATGAACAAGGCCCTACACCCCAGAGATGAAGATATAATGAAAAGTGCTAGAAGTAGTGCAACAAATAATAAAAAGGTAACAAAGGAAATAGTAATGAAAACAAGGAGAGAAAAATGGGAACAAAAAGACTACATGGAGAATTCAAACAGATAGAAAATATCGCAGACGAAAGATCATGGACATGGCTACCCATAGATAGGACATCTGAAGAGAGAAATCGAATCCCTCATCATGGCAGCCCAAAACAAATGCATCAGGGCGAACTATGTCAAAGCGGAGATTGACAGAACCCAGAAAAACAGCAAATGCCGCCTTTGTGGAGAAAGGAACCAGACGGTAAACCACATAACCAGCGAATGTGGCAAATTAGCCCAGAGGGGGTACAAGAACAGGAACGACAGGGTAGCGACAGTCATGCCCTGGGAACTATGCAAATGACTAGGATTCGGCCATGTAAACAAATGGTATCAGCACAAACCAGAGACTGTCCTGAAAAGTAGAAGCCATAAATTACTCTGGGATTCGACATCCAAACCGACCACCCCATCCAAGCAAGAAGACCAGATCTGGTAGTTGTACACAAGGAAAACAGAACCTGCCAAATCATAGACGTGGCTGTACCTGCGGACCACAGAATGAATACGAAAGAGAGTAAAAAAACTGGGAAAGTACCAGGACTTTCCCCGGGAGCTAAGAAAGGTGTGGAACATGAAGGTCAGAGTAGTGCCAATAATAATAGGCACACATGGAACAGTGTCAAAGACATTGAAGTCAAGATTGGAGGAGTTGGAGATAAGAGGGAGTATTGAGAGTATCCAGACCACAGCACTGCTGGGATCTACAAGAATACTGAGAAAGGTACTGGAATAAGAGACTAACGACCTCCAGTCTTCAGAAATGGCCTAACAGCTAGGATGAACATGGCATAAGTGTTAGAAAATCGGGGGAAGGTTGGGACAGTACAAACCACAGCGCTGCTGTGATATGTGATGACGCTGAGAGAAGGGCAGGAGACCTGAGGAGACTTACTGTCACTCAGCTTTCAGACATCTGTTGAGAAAGTACAATCCACAGCACTGCTGTGAACTGCGATAATGCGAGGATGATTGGGGACTTGAGGAGACTTGGTGTCACTCAGTCTCCAGCAATGGCCACCAGACATCCGGTATGAACATGCACGCGCATGAATAACAACAACAACAACAACAAGTGAAAAGGCTGTGATCAGAGAAAATTGCAAAATTTGTGAAGAAAAAAATGCCGTTCTGAGGTCCCCAGACAAAACATAGTGCAGCGAAATCCAGCGCGGAAATGTTTTGAATTTAACGCCGAAAAGGTAACAATCGCCCACTAGTGAATGGTTCCCAACCATTTCAAGGTCATTCCCCACTTTTCTCAATAAGATTACTAGTTTTCCCCCCTTTCGTTTAAGTAAGTTGCAACAAAGAATAGAGATTTCATAATATCAAAATAGGGGGGTAGGGGGGGGGGCTATTTAGATTTTATGTAATCTCAATAAAATATCCTTTGGATTCAAACAATATTACATATCTATGAAGATAATACCCAAGAGAAACTAAAGCCGTTGACATTTTATTCGATCCTGCTTCCAATCAATTTTAAATTGGCTCTGAATCTGAAAATGCAAAGAAAAAAATATATTTTCTCTTTAGAAAGATTTTCGCTGTTTTTTTTTATTATTAAAATACAGTGTTCCCTTTTTCCATTTTTTTCAAATATCTGCTGGAATGTTCTTTTATTATGGCTTTTTACAAAAAATGGCATTAAGTTATTGATTTGTATGCTTATTGGACTTTCTGGATACTCATGAAACATTATTATCGGAAAGAATGGTGTTCTACTTATCAATAAGTATAAAGTCTTTCAAATTTCGATGTCCCTGTCTTTTTAAAAAGAATTTTGATTAGTTGCTGTTTAATTGCATACAATACATTTTGCTATGTACGGTAGCGCGTAATTCAGAAAGGTGATTTACCTCCCTTGGCATTTATGAATTGGTGTTGACAGAATTTTGATGGACTGTTGACATTTCCTGTCATCCATAAACACTTTCAAATTAAAAACAAACACTCTAACAATGGATGTGGTAGGGGTTTTTGGAAACTCTACTACTTGACCTCTGAACTGTCTTCACCCGTAAACGACACCCCTGGTAAATAAATGCATTTTTCACTAAGTTTTCAGTGGAAAGTCAGCAATATTTCCCCAAAATCCAGTCAATTAACCATGAAATTGACTTTTTTTTTCGAATCAAATTTCTCTGAGGTCAATTCTATTCATGAAAGAATTTTAAAACTCGTCTTCGTTTTTCTGGTGACACATCCGTCAATTATGGCGGAATCGATAAAATTGTATTCAAAAACGTAAACCCTGAAGATTATTACTAAATTTAGTTTAGGCTGGCACAAGGCCACAATATCGGGGTAAACCATGACAATCGTACTCTCAACACGGTAATTGTTTGAAATAGCTTCGCCAAAAATTCTATCAAAGGGAGATGACTATAGACGCTGTACATGAACGATGAAGAAGTAAACACACAACAAGTTGAATATATATGAATGTACGTAAAGCGTAAATTTCGCAGACAATTTGGAACATATAGGGAACTGTTTATTTCTTATTTACATGAGAAATACTGTTAGAAATGACAAAGATTTAATCATGTTTTTATATTAGTTTCAACTGTATATTTATTTTAGTGTTACAAATCTGAAAACATATTTAATCATTTTGGTTGTTAATTTCAACCCCGTCCCTAACCCTAACCTAACCCTAAACACTAACCCTAACACTAACCCTAAACACTAACCCTAAACACTAACCCTAAATTATATCACTAAATTATATCTTTTGTAGTTAAATTTAATAAAATACAGTTTTAAATGATCCAGTTTTCTGCTTTCATTTGTTCCGTAATAAGTTAACAGCAGCAGTTTAAATAATTGTGTCTACTTGGGTTATCTCCCTATTTTTGCGAATCTATTCCAAACAATACTAGCTAATGGTCTAGGAATAACACTTTCAGCACAACATAAACCACGTTGACTCTTCTGTAAAAAGTTACCTTTCTACCCAATGGTTCATTAATTGTTCATACCTGTCCACATACCCAGTTGGGAGTAATAATTTATTTATTGAAATGAGAAGCTTAGTTATATCTATAAAATCCCTTTTGACAGATTAAAACTTGTGGCGCAACAGGTCGTGTAAATAGATAAAACTGACTACAAAGATATAATATATTTTTTCACAGTGTCACGAAGTAAATGATAGCAAGGATTTGGTGTCTGGGAAATTTAGACTGACAAATCATGTAAACTTTCCAGGGACACATCTTGTAGGATGAGACAGTTGTGTATTACCCACCGGCGTTAGTGTCCGAGCCAAGGTAAAATGACACACGTGATTCATGACATACCTCAAATATTGTTTCATATATTAGAAACCTTCAACCAAAACTGTCACCAAAACTTTCAATATAAGCTTCTTCGGTTTTTAATTTGGTCTGTCTGGCTGGCTATGTATGTATCACGCGTACAGCCAACAATATTTCATAATGTTATTGTGGAGCTAGAGGGCTGAAAATCTGAACATTTACTCCTTATTATATCTAGATTTTGAAAATTTCTCCATGAATAGGTTTTTAGTTGTGGGTTCAATTTACAATGTAAGTTTATGCTAAATTGGCCCGGTTGGTTTGTGTTCGGCAGCATTCACACTTTTTTTGTTAAATGTGGACTTTATAGTGATCACCGCCCAACAATAAGCGAGAGAAATAACTTATTCATTGATCACCATTTTTTTCTAATTGATCACCCCCACCCAACACGACATGCTGCCAAAACACGTTGATCACGTGACGGTTTCTATTGAGTGACTAACCAGACCTGTTTATGTTATGTTTCTAGGAGACAATCGTTGAGAGTTCCTTTTTCAACTCTTTGATTCCATTTCCCTTCATTTTGTCTGCCAGAAACCATTCCATCCTGCATGATTTACGTCACAGCGGGTTTATTACATCAATATGACGAACAAGTGTAAACGCTCGCTTCGGTGTCACTGCCTAACTACTACACGCCAAGAACCCTTCCACTAACTTGCGACCTTATCACATGAGCCAAAAAAAAGAGAAGATTCCGTTTGTATTTTAAGGACAAGGTTATTGTCACTGAAGATCCCACGTGAAATTCAAGAGGTGATTTGCCCTATTGAGCAGGTACTGCCTTTAAAAAAGATGTCGAACACATTACACTCTTCTTAACCCTAGGGATCTGTAATTAAAATTGTTGTATGTCAGTTCCGTTTACGCAATTGTTTGTTTCATATTTTATTAGATAGATCAACCTTTGATTCTTTGCCAACTTTGTCTACGATGTATTTTTCTGCTTTGTCTTTTTTTCTGGTAAATATTTATTTATATTTCGTCAGCCAGAGACGGTTCCAAGTGATACAAATGATGATGAAATTAGATCAGACAGATATCACGAGTATTGCAAATATCAGTTAATATTAATATGTCTACAAATAAAAACACACACGTACAAAATTATGTATATATACGTTGGCCCCAACACACATTTAATAAGCACGGATTATTCTTGTGCAGCAGCAGTATGGTTCCTTGGGAGAATCTAACACCAAATTAATTTTGTATCTATGTAGGTTCTTTACATAAACCAAAATTATTGTTGCATATATTAGAAATCGTCAACCAAAACTGTCAATATCGGTTTCTTCAGTTTTTAAGTTGGTATGGTTGGCTAGGTATCGCACGTACAGGCCGCACCAATGAAACTAGAGGGATGAAAATTTAAACATTCACTCCTTATTATGTCTAGAAAAACATTTTAGATTTTAGTGTGGGTTCAATTTGCAATATAAGTTTATGCTAAATTGGACCCTTAGTTTGTCAGAAATCACGCTTGTTTTTTGAAGATTCAGACTTCTTAAGTGATCACTTCCCAACGAGAAAAGTAACTTATTCATTAATCACCCCTTCTTCCAATTCTTCTGATTGATCGTCTATGCTCTATTTACAGGAGACAACGCTTAAGGTTTTGTTTTTCATCTCTTTGATTCCATTTACCTTCAGCTGCGTCTGCCAAAAACCATTCTCGTCTGATAATTTGGCATTGTTTACGTCACAGCGATTTCATTACAGCAATATGACGAAAAAGTGCAAACTCTTTGATGTCACCGCCTCGCTGTTGAATGCCAGAAACCCTTTTACTAACTCACGACCTTATCACCCGTGCCAAAATGCTGTTTATATTTTAAGGGCAAGGTTATGGTCCCTGGAAATACCACATGAAATTCAAGAGGCGATTGCCCCAGTGAGCAGTAATTACCTTTAAAAAGATAAGAAACACACGCTGCACTCTTCTTAAATTCGTTGTATATCTGTTCCGTTCACGAAATTGTTCGCTCCTTATTTCTTTAGACATATTAACCTTTAATTCTTTGCCAACGTTTCATTTGCCAACGTTGTATTTTTTGCTTTTTATTTGTATATTTCTTTTTTTGCTGTTAAATATTTATTCACAAGTTCACCATTGCTGTCAAAAAATGACAATTTTTAAGTAATTTTGTAATTGCATTGTATTAATAAAACATCAAAAATATTATTTTGCACAACATTTTCTTGTTTATGTTCAATATTTCCTGAATATTAAACTAGGCTAAAGATAGAATTAAGGACAAATACGGGTAAAAATTTAGAAGATTCCAATGCAAAGTTGTGCCGTTCCTCGCATTGTTCCGTGTCTGTGTATGTGTAAATGATAGCTAGGATTTGGGCTGGGGAAATTGAGGTTGACAATTCATGAAAACCTTCCACGGACACATCTTCGTGGATGAGGTAACTGTGTATTTCACAGCGGCGTTAGTGGTGTTCAGTGTTTGAACACAAACACACGTGATTCATGACATACCTCAAAGTATTGTTTCATAAACTTATGTCATGTTTTTAGGAGACAATCCTTGAAATTTTCTTTTTCATCTCTTTGACTGCATTTTCTTTCAGCTGTGAGCTGCCAGAAACCATGCCATTCTCGGCATTATTTACGTCAAAGCGGATTATATTACAGCAATATAACGAAAAGCTGTAAACGCTCGCTTTCCCTATGGCGTGCCACGAATCCTTCCACTAACGGCCTTATCACCTGTGCCAAAAAAAAGATTCCGTTTGTATTTTAAGGAAAAGGTTATTGTCGCTGAAAATCCCATGTGAAATTCAGGAGGTGATTACCCTAGTGAGCTGGTACCAGCTTTAAAAAAGATGACGAACACATAACAATCTTCTTAATCCTAGGGATCTGTAATTAAAATTGTTTTATGTCAGTTCCATTTATGCAATTGCTTGCTTCATATTTTATTGGACAGCTCAACCTTTGATTCCTTGCCAACTTTGTCCACGATCTATTTTTCTGCTTTGTCTTTTTTTATGGTAAATTTTTATTTAGTTTCCAAGTGACACAAATGATGATAAAATTACGAATCAGCTAGATATCACGAGTATTGCAAATATCAGTGTATTAATATATCTACAAATATCCACCAAATACACACACGCACACAATTATGTATAAATATATATATGCGAGTGTATGCTTGATTAACGCGGGCCCCAACACACATTTAATAATCTCAGATTATTCTTGTGCAGGGCCACAATAGTATTTTACCATGGGAGAATCTAATACCAAATTAATGTTTTTATCTATGTCCCAGTAGTTTCTTATATAAACCAAAATTATTGTTGCATATATTAGAAATCGTCACCCAAAACTGTCACCAAAACTGTCGACATAGGTGTTGTGTTCTTGTTGTTCTTCTTGTGGTAGCTGTGTGAAATTAGAATGCGTTTTGATTCGTACTCTGTTTAAGCGTGTTAAGAAAAGAAGACAGAACAAGATAACACGTGTGATAGGGTTGATTAGCCTGGTAAGAAGTGAGCCTTCCCCGTTCCCACTTCCGGTTCCCGCTTTCTGGGACCGGAAACGGAATGGGGGTTGCTGGGAGCTTGCATCGGCATGTTTATTGATATACATATATTTATATAAACATTACAATAGGTTTCTTCAGTTTTTAAGTTAGTCTGGTTGGCTAGGTATGTGACGCACGGACAGGCCGCACCAATGGAACTAGGTGGATGAAAATGTGAACATTCACTTTTTTAACCCCCTCCTGAAATCGATTTTAGTGGGGGGGTTCAATTTACAATGTAAGTTTATGGTAATTTGGACCCTTTATTTGACTGTAATCACGCTTGTTTTTTGAAGATTCACTGCCCAACGAAAGGCGAGAAAAGTAACTCATTCATTGATCATCAATCTTTCCAATCTTTTAATTGATCACCCCCAACACGGCATTGATCATGTGGCGGTTTCTATTGATCGACTAACCAGACCTGTTTATGTCAGGTTTTCAGAAGACAATCCTTGAGGTTTTCTTTTTCATTTGATTCCATTTTCCTTCAGCTGAGTCTGCCAGAAACCATTCCTATTTCAAAATCCGACATTATCAACGTCACAGCGGATTCATTACACCAACAGCACACAAAGGTGTCAACGCTCGCTTCGATGTCACTGCCTAATTACTACATGCCAGGAACCCTTCCACTAACTAACGACCTTATCACCTGTGCCAAAATTCCGTTTGCATTTTAAGAACAAGGTTATTGTTGCTGAAAATCCCATGTAAAATTCAAGAGGCATTTGCCCTAGTGAGCAGGTACAGCCTTTTTTTAAAATGACACGTTCCACTCTGTTTAGCCCTAGGGAACTGTAATTAAAATTGTTGTATGTCAGTTCCGTTTACGCAATTGTTTGTTTCCTATTTCTTTGGATACATTAACCTTTAATTCTTTGCCAACTTTGTAATAATGGCGTAACATAATATTCCCATCCTGTTTCCATTTATGTGGCCTTGTATCACTCGCGTTAAAGATATCAAATTCATTTATGTTATATATGTTACAGTAGGTTCTTTATATAAACCAAAATTATTGTTTCATATATTGGAAATCGTCAACTAAAACTGTCACCAAAACTGTCAACATAGGTTTCTTCAGTTTTTAAGTTGTTCTTACTGGCTGGTTGGCTAGGTATATGTCGTGCGTACAGGCTGCACCAATGAAGCTAGATGACTGAAGATTTAAACATTCACTCCTTATCATGTTTAGAAAAAATGTTTTCTTTTGCCCTAAACCTATTGTGTGTGTGGGGGGGCACAATAGTTTCTAGCGGGGGATTCAATTTGCAATATAATGCTAAATTAGACCCTTAGTTTGTGCCCGGCAGCTTGTTTTTGTTTTGTTTTTTTTTTTAAATTCGGACTTGTTTAGTGATCACTGACAAACGAAAGGAGAGAAGACTAACCTATTCATTGAGCAGCCCTTTTTCCAATTTTTTGTTTCCAGGAGACAAGCCTTGTTTTTCCTCTCTTTGATTCCATTTCCCTTTGGCTGCGTCTGAAATAGTGAAAACGCTCGCCTCGTTGCCACCGCCTCCTTATGGCATATCCGGAACCCTTCTGCTAAGCATATCCGGAACCCTTCTGCTAACACTCGACCTTATCACCTGTGCCAAAAAAGAAGATTCCGTTTGCATTTTAAGGACAGGGTTATTGTCGCTGAAAATCCCATGTGAAATTCAGGAGGTGA
>VCCN01002723.1:1794715-1807275 GCA_006491835.1 Architeuthis dux
TAATATAGGGGATCATCAGCTGCCTTTCCATGGACCTGTCTCTGGGAAGTTATATTTATATATTGAACTGTGTGACATTTTTGTTTGTTTCTCAGTCCCTAACAATGGACTCTTCCACTTCAAATTCAGTCTTGAGGCAAGACAGTGCATACATTTGAAGCAAATGCTCCTAGTACCTGTAGATCCCGAATCCGGAACAGTGCCTCCCCATTGCACTAAAACGAAGGGTCGTGGGTCGCTCTGACACATTTGCAGCAAAGGCTGCGGAGACTAGTCAATGTTCGCCTCTACCCACACATTAACCGACCGTATGCCATATACCCCCCCCCACCCCCACCCCCGTGCGGAGGCGAATTAATTCCCGTTTGGGCCAGTGATCAGATTTGTCTTGTTTTCGTGCAAGACGGGGCATAACATCCAAGCAGATATGACTAGTCCCTGAAGTTTCCAACATCAGGGCAGCACCTCCCCATAGCGATGGGTCGTGTGATGCCCTGACGCTATTGCAACAGAGGCCACCGTGACTTGGTAGTCGTTGTCTCTACACACACCTTCGCGTTTGTGCCGCCACATTAAACCCGACCCGGTGTCAGATTTGGAGGCAAATTAATAAATTCTGATCTATCACGCTCGTGACAAAGATATTAATTAATGTCGTGTTTGCCATTGCACACTGTTGTTTTTTCTGTTTACCAAGGTGAAGTTACTGTGCATAAATGCTAGCAATGGTTTAGAAAGTTTTAAAAAGAGTTACTGATAAGCAATGTTCCCTCTAATTGTGTGTAGTCAGCTCGCCCAAAAAGATATTATGTTGTACAAATCGTTTTCCTGTGACAAAAGTATGTGCGCAATTTTGAATTCGACATAGTGAATCAGTATTTCTTCAATAAAAACTCAGTAAGCTATCTACAGAATTTGAAATCATATGTGCGCACATTATTTTTTATCTGAGTACTGTTTGCAAAACGATTGGACATATGAGGGAACTATGCTGATATGGTTGCACTAGAAGACTAACCACTTTGGATAATGATCTTTTGAAGGCATCTGTTGTTGCTATGCATCTGGTTAAATATGACAGGAATCGTTTACTAAAAGGTTCTGGATCCTGGAGAAACTATTAACGCAGACCTTGATTGTCAACAAATCAAACGGGTTGATGGTGCGCAACCTTGGGGAACAGGAAGAGTGTCATCCTTCAGCATGGCAATGCAAGGCTTCAATCAGCAAAACAAACCCAGGAGAGAAAAGAAATCTCATTAGGATGGGAAGTTTTAATCCATCATCCTCACCCATAGCACCTTCGGATTACAGTTTGTTTCAATCACCAGAATGTTTTCTTAAAGCCTGCACATTCAGAAATAAGGACGTGGTCAATGTAAATCTCTTATCTTTCTTTTCAAGAAAAACCCTAGAGCTTTATCAATAGGGAATGGGAAAATAACATTTACATCTGGTTACTGCAATTGTCAATGACGACGGTGATATCATTGATTAATAAAATTCAATTTTGATTTCCTCTTTGAAAATATGCTATAAAGGATTTATATGACTCACTGAGATTTAAATTATTGCTATCATAGGCGACAGAACACGACAAATACGAGGTCCATCTGGAAATAATCCAGCCTTTTAATATTAACGAAAGAATAGTCTACCAATAGTCCACTTCAACGTATTCCCCTTGTGACCCCATATACTTATCCCAGCTTCCTTTCCACTTCAAAAGAGTCTAAGTCCTCTTTCTGGATCGTAATCAGCTGCCTTGTTGCGTTCTCCATAATCTCGTCCACGGTCTAAGCCAAATTCGCAGAGAGTCAAATCTGGACGGTAGGGAGGCTGAGAGACTGGGGCGATGCAATGTTGTGCAAAAAAACAACCTGGAGGAGACGTGAAGAATACACACAGTGGATAAGCTTATTTAATGGTGTCTCATTGTCGGTTGAGTAACTCCACGAGAGAGTGTCTGTTCACGCATTCAGGTCTAAGGTCCCTCTGATTGATTGCCAAGTTTCAACAAGGCCGCACAACAGGCTGTATACTTTGCTGACAGACCCAGTATTCATTGAGCAGTAACAAATCACCATAAAGTCCCCAACAAAGCACGCCATAATAAATTATCTTTCTGTTTTTAAGTCTTTGTCGCCTTTTCCGGCCACTGGATTTCCTGCATTACTGACTGTTCGAAAAGAGAAGCGGCTGTTTTCTCTATTGAAGTTTTATTTTATATAATTTCCTTCCGGTTGAATTTGTCTGAATAAAACCTGCAGTTTGAATTTTTTCTTTGATTTATACAATTCTTATTAAATTCCATGACAGCAATTCAAATATTTTACTCACAGCCAATCCCTGACAATTATTCCAGGTTTGTTTACTTCACCCTTTCAAAGGAGTATTGTTCACCAGAATGAGTGATAACCGAGGAATATTGTCTGTGAATGCCTTAGTGTACAGCTAGTTCTTGTGAAAAACTATTAACTACGATCCCGATAATCACTATGGTAAACTTAGTGCGATACAAGACCAGGTAATGAAAATGGGTGTAGAAAGATTGTGTAGCGCCTATCTTAAATCACAAATCGAGGAGAATAAAACAAAAGGCAATGAGAAGGAGATTAAGTCTCGAACCCTGAGAAACGATGAAAGAATGAAAATTCTGCGAGCACAGGTAAAAAGCTATGACATAGAAAGTTGAATTTTGAAGCAGGCAGGCCATCTCCAATGGGGAAATTGGCGGAGGACAATCTTCCTACAGACCATATGGCCTTGCACCGAATTAAGCTAAGCTTTGGCCTGCCCAGTAGCTGAGATAGTTGTGTATTTCCTGACGGCGCCAGCAGGGCCCATGAGATGGGTACATCGTACCCAGGCCCGATGTTCCGAAGTGGGCCCGGGGCTCCAAAGGGGACCCGGGGCCAAGGTGGATAAAAACAGGATGACTAATGGAGAAGGGAGGGAGGCCCGAAAGAGACTTTGTTCCCCAATGATAAAATTCCTCTCAGCGGCCTCGAGAGCCAGTATTAGGTGTTCGAGACCAGATAAAAACGAGGATTTCGAATGCTGATTTTCAGAGCAGGCCTTGCATGTTCAGAAGTTCGGCGCAAAACTATCTTCCTACCTGCATATCCTCGTATTTGTCCTTGTGCCAAGCTTAGTAAATATGAAGAGTAAAATCATCTTAGTAACGCAACCAAACACATAAATATGTCACTCTAAAAGTTTAGATAATGTATTGTTTTACGTTATAATTGGCTCCGTCCATTTTAGAAGCTGTTAGTAGTTGTTTTCTGCAGTTTCTGTTTTAAGTTTGGTTGGCTTCTTGTGATAAGGATAATATCTAACACGGCGTAAGTTCTTTTATTTTCATTTTACCAAAGATTAAACGCCCAGATAAACGCTTTTAAGCAACTGGTTTATGAAGCATTAGCAATACAATCCACGGAGCTTTTTAAAAAAAAGATCGTAGTTGACCAGTGCCGTCAAAAACGATGGCATATATGAAATATATGGATACATATTTCATTTTATATACGTAGATAATGGGGATTTGCAATGCAGTGAGTTTGGAGAATAGTGTTCTGTTGACCAAAAACGGATTTTTATTATTGTTTTTGTTTTTATTCTTCTTTAAATTCAACATTTTTATTACGTCATCAGAAGATAAAATTCTACTTTTACGTCATCATTACGTGACAGAGTACAAACACACATTGCTAATTACTATATATATGGATTGCAACCCTTTCCCTTACTGAACCGATTACCAGGTTATTTCGCACTGTAAGTCTATCTTGGGCGTTGGGCTAGCATTCTGGCCCCATAAAAACACAATTGCTAAAAACAATGATTGGGTCTCCATTGTCTCATGCGTTGCGCGACACATGAACAGCTGAACTGAGCAGAGATCTAAGGGTGTATAGCTATATCTTTCTGGCTAGTTGATTTAATAATAGGGAATAATGCTGTAGAGCCAAACGTTCCTTCGAGATAAAATATCCAGTGATCCAGGAGAGGAGATCGGAAAAAGGTCGAAATCCATGGTTTTGTATCCATGTTCAGAATCGCGCTGAAGAATATTGGAATGGAGATTAGCACACAGTCTTGCCTGATGTCGTTTGTGATTGGTAGATGCTTGTGGGAGCCACTGCCGCATCTGACCTGCCCAAGTTGCACAATGTAGTTAGATAATCATGTTGAGAAACCTTTGAAGGCAACCCAGTTTTTCCAAGATTTTCCAGAGGCCCAACCTACTTACCGTGTTGAAGGTCAGATTGACAATGATGACGAATAGCCCTTTGTTTTGTTCAGGGAACTTTTCTTGGAGCTGTCTTAGAACAAAGACCATGTCGGTTATGCTTCGGTTAGCTCTGAAACAGCATTGGCTCTCCAGGAGGTGATCCAGGGCAACTTGAGCTACAAGTCTATATATATTCTCGCGATGATTTTGCCTGCGATAGGAAGCAGAGTGACACCCCTGAAATTTGAGCAGTCCGACCTATCTTCCTTGTTTTTGTAAAAGTTTATAAAGACCGCGCCTTTGAAGTCCAATGTTAGTTTTCCTTGTTCCCATCTCTCTCTCTCTCTCTCTCTCTCTCTCTCTCTCTCTCTCTCTCTCTCTCTCTCTCTCTCTCTCTCTCTCTCTCTCTCTCTCTCTCTCTCTCTCTATCTATCTATATCAGTCTGTCAATATCTATCTTTCTATCTTTGAACGGACTGATATAAATAGATAGATAGAATGAACGGACTGATCTATAGCAGTCCGTTCGTATCTATCTATCTATCTATCTATCTATATCAGTCGGTTCATATTTATCTATCTATCTATCTAAGATAGCTGTCCATCTTGAAACCAACCTTTCAATATCCTCTTTATAAAAGGAATCTGGCTTTGATGCGCAGAAGTCTGATAGCCCATATTTGACCTCATCAATATTTGGGCGTGGGAACTGGTGTATGATCTGAAGATAGCCATTAGTTCATTGTTAATAAAGAGAACCCATTTCTCGTTCCCAGTAACGATTCGATGAGGAAACGGTTCCCTTTCCAGTCTGCTTAGCAAAATGTTGCTGAAAGTTTGGTTCTGTTTTCAGCTGCATGTTCGTGTGGGACTCAAACTCCCTGTCTAGTGACCTTTCCGATCGGCTGAAAATGCTCTTGTACAGTAGACCATATTGAATTCATTTTTGTCTGAAGATTCCTCAATGGTTTGACGAGGATAAGCCTCAACAACTGAGCTCAGCAGGTCATTGTCAAGCTCGACTGGCCTTCCCGAACGATGGGAATCGTAGAGGTCGACATTACCCGATCTGAATTACGTGAACCAATGTTGGTATTTGCATTTGGATAAACCTGCATCGTTTTTCGGCCGTTGTTGCATTGTTACCTCGAACAAATTCATAGATCATACAATGACGGATTTGACCCTATTCAATTGTTTTGTCACTCATCTTATATGGGAATACCTGGAAAAGAAAATCCTATTATAATTACATTATTGATTGATTGATTTGTTTAGCGGCATATCATCCCTTGATGGGCCATTTAATGCCGAAATCAGTTTAAACATCCGTCTTGCGACTTTGGTGAAAAAACCGGTGGCCACTGTTGGGGGTGGGGGGCTTACACCACTGCAGGGTATCCAGTCGGTGTATTCTATGCCCCAGCCAACAGGGCCGGGCCTCTGTTTTTTTAGGGGGGGGGGTCTTATGCCTCTGCAGGGGATGCAGTCGGCGCATTCTAGGCAGGGCCATATAATTTCAAGATTTACACTCAATTCATATATCTATTTATCTATCATTACTCAGAATTGATTAATGCAAGACAAATCTGAGAAGGGAAGTCTTTTCAGTAAAATCAATTAAGTTTTTGAGTAGTTCGAACACGTGTTCCCTTTCCTTTTAAAGATTGCGAATCTTTTAAAATAGAACCACTTGAGCCTTAGTAACCAGTCATGTGGTCAAAGTACAATGCTAAATGTTATCGCTATTTACTATGCTAATCGCTTGGCCATTCGCGCCTCCCGTGCCTAGGGATTCGGAAGTGGATTTTTTTTAATTCCCAAGTGGAATAACTCTACAACCCCCTCGATGGTACAATCGGATAAAAAAAAAATAACACCAAACCACATTGTCCATGGTTTAATAAAATAAGAAAAACACTCCACACTTTGATCATTGTTTCTCTAATGTTGGACCACGCTCCTCACTGGGCGCTTCGTACCTGTGGCCTAGTGCCACACTAAGCTTAGTAAATAATAATAATAACCGTTACATTTAGTATTTAGACCAAACGACTGGTTCCCTAATAGTAGTTATTTACTAAGCGTAGCTTAGACTTGGCACAAGACTACAAATATGGGGTACCCAGTAAAGACCGAATTCACTAGTACTGATCTACGAGACTAGCTCGCTACCCATTAATTTACGATGAGCCGACTTGGTTACTATGCAATTAGTGGGTTTTGTTTCACTAACAATTGCCATATTTATTTGTTTTAGATATTATTATGCATCTCATAGAGTAGGTCACTGTGCCATCGAGAAAACCCGAAATTCTATGATGTAATCGACTGTAATGTTTTCGCCTCGCACGCACACTCTTTTTTTCTCTCGCATAGCTGTACTCTTTTTTCTTTCTTTCCCACTCACACAGTCGGTCTCTCTTTCTTTCTCACTCACTCTCTATTTCCCTCCCACACGCTCTCACTTTCTCTCTTTTTCTCTCGCTCTTTCTTGCTTCCTCTCTTTCCCTCACACACACGTGTCTCAGTCTCATTAACTCTATGTATACAAATATCTCTGGCCATGAAAATCCTTCTGAAGAGGTAAGTCTAACCAATTAGAGATTACAACATACCAATATATATATATATATAGGTATTTACTAAGCTTATCTTAGTCAGGCACAAGGCCACAAACGTGGGGGAATCAGTGAGAATTAATCTCATTACCCATACGGCGCTAACCAATGCTCTGTGATGAGATGTCTTGGTATTTACTAGAATTTGCATAGTCTGATACATGGCCACCAGTGTGAATCACTCGGTGAGGACCAAACTCTATACACAGTAGTAATGGACTGCTAGACTAGCTTTCTATTACCCGCTCACAGGTATTAAGTATGCTTATCCCAGTCTGCCACAAGGCCGCAACTGGGGAGCACCCAGCGATAATCAAAGAATAGTGATCTCTTATGACTAGTTCGTGCGCTATTACCGCCTGACGAGATGGTCGAATGCACAAATATTATGTTTCGGTGCATGTTACAAACCACTCTGTGTCAAAGAATACCGTGGATGGAGGAAGACACCAAAGCCAGTGAAAAGATCAGGTAAGAAGAAACCGTATATAAGTGCTTTAGTAGTGGCGACAGTAGTGCCGCCATTAATAATACTGTCCCCTGTCGTACAAGTAATACAATTAGATAGAGTGTAATAATAGCAGTAGATGAAGATGCTGCTAATAATAAAGATGGATGTTGTGGGCGGGACTTGTTGTTTAGATACCCAGACAGTCGTTGTGGGCGGCTGTAGTTGAGGTTCTATTGTAAGTAGCTGTATTAGCAGCGCAGCTTTATGCGCATGCGCGGCATCATCATAGCAGTAGTCTCCTGCAGACGGGAATTTTGGGCTTTTACAGAAATGTGGGCGGCCTGAAAGAGTGAGAGAGAGAGAGAGAGAGAGAGAGAGAATGAAAGAATTTGGGAGACGGGAGATAACTCTAGCTTCAGCGTGGGAGTCGCTTGGCCTTGAAAATGGATCTTCTTTTAGCAGCAAAGGAAAATGGAAAAATACCGTGTGGGTGTGCAAGTTGCGGTGCTGCCGTCTCGGTGTAGGCGCGTCTGTGCGCTTTTCAAAGGCGTGCTCCAATATGTCCGTTTGCAACCACACCTGATAGTGTGCCAATGAAGCTTAGATACATTTCTGTGTATTTGTTATGTAATAATCCGTGCAGGAATTTCTTGGAGTCTTATCAAAAGCTACCGACTGGGGTTGAGGGTAAAGATTCTGTGATATTTCCAATATGGGCAAACTAGCCAAAAATAAGAGGTCTCGGAATTATTTGGAATATTAGGAAAGATGATCTGACAAATATACAAAGTATAAAAGCTTAATTAGAAGCCGTCAACCAAACCTGTCACCTAAGTTGGTTTGGCTGGCTGGATGGAAGGATGGATAGCTGTCTGTCCGACTCGCTGGCTATGTATGTATGTGTCACGCGTACAGGCCGCACCAATGGAGCTAGAGGACTGAACATATCAACATTTACTCCTTATTATGTCTAGAAAAAACATTTATTTTGGCGTTTTTTAATCGCCCACAAAATAGGTATTCAGGAGGGGGTCAGCTTGCAATGTAAGTTTATGCCAAATTGATCCCTTAGTTTGCATTCCCGCTTGTTTTGGGTTGTTTTTTTTGTTGAAAATTCAGATTTGTTGGTGATCACTGCCCAATAAAAGGTGAGAGAAGTGATTTATTCATTGATCACCCCATTTTCCAATTTTATAATTGATCACCCCCAACACGGTATGCTGCCAACTGATGTTGGTCATGTTATGGTTTCTATTGAGTTTTTATTGGGTGATGATCACTGGAAATGTCTGAATTTTCACAAAAAGCAAGCGAGGCATACATACAGAGCCAGCCAGCCAGAACAACTTAAAAACTGAAGAAACCTCTGGTGACAGTTTTGGTTGACGATTTCTAATATACGACTGATTTAACAAGCATACGACTAAAATGAAGGTGTTATGTTTCTGTAATTTGAAATCATTCAGAACTTTTATAGTTCTTCACGGAAATGTGATAATGTGCCTCTTCAACGAGGCATTGAATATGATGATGACTTAAATATTACTAAGCAAATAGTTGAGTTGAGAACTGACCTTGCTATCATACTCAAATAATCACTCGAAAATATTAACTTCAATTCTTAAAAAGAACTTAATGATTTCAATTCGTCAAAAGATTGATAATGATTATCCCCTAACCAGCATATTCGATGTAACCTCATGCATAATAATCTTGATTTGACTGTCATTTCCAAAGGTTTACAATTATATATATGATATGGGAATAAAGATTCTTTATTCACATTTACGATTTAGGCCGCTCGTTTAGCAGTCGTTCACACCGGCGCCGGGCAAATATAGGTTCTCAACTAATAAACGTCTTTATAATTATCATATTCTGTCAGATATAAAATTATCCATCATTTGATTCATATAATGATATATATATATAATGATATATATATATATGTATATGATGAATGATATATATATCATGATATATATAATAATATATATGTATAATGATATATATGTGTGTGCCTGTGTGTGTGTGTGTCTATGTGTGGATGAACGTGTGTGAAATTGTTTCGCAGTCTTTCCTGTTTGTGTGAGCTTTTACTCTGATGCATATGCAAAGAAATCGCTTTATATTAGGTAGATATGGGGGGTGTAATTGCTTGCTCAAATCTATGCAAAAACAAATTCACAAACGCGCGTGCGCACACACATATACACATTTGTACGGCGATCCCGTTAGTTTCTATGTATACAGAAGTATACACAATATGTCAGCAAGAATGTATTTGTCAAAAGAATTTGACACAGATTTTGGCAAGCAATTTTTCCATCGTAAACCTTTGGAACTGACAGTCAAATCAAATCAAGTTATTCCATGACCTAGCAGATCGTCTTGAGGGCATGCTGGGTCCTTCGTGGCTTTTCTTGGGGCGATAGGATTCAAATAGAGGTTCGCATCCCCTCTCCAAGTAACATACGACAGATTGTACTGGGTCACGTGCTACCAGCAGCAGAGAGTAATCCCTGACCTGACCCATTGGGACAGGTGGATCCATGCCTTTCTTAAGGGCAGAAGAGCAAAAAGAACACAAACTACCTCAGCTGCAATTTGAACTCGGGCTGCTGATTCTATTTTTCGTGCTGTTAACGGTTAGGCTAACTCCGGAATTAAAAGAGTCTGATTGTGAAACAGCTTAGAAGATATACGACAAGTCTGATTAGTAACTCAATAGAAACCGTCACGTGTTGGGTGTGATCAATTAAACAGTTGGGAAACAGGGTGATCAATGAATAAATTACTTCTTTCGACATTTGTTGGGCAGTGATGACTAAAAAAAGTCCGAATTTTAAAAAAACAAACAGGCGTGAATGGTGCTGGACGCAAACTAAGGGACCAATTCAGCATTAACTTACATTGCAAATTGAAACTCCCACTAAAAACCTATTGGGGGGTGTTCAAAAAACAAAAAAAGGCGTTTTTTCAAGACATAATAAGGTGTAAATGTTTAAGTTTTCAGCCGTCTAGCTTTATTTGTGCGGCCTGTACACGTGATACATACATACATACATACATACATACATAGCCAGCTAGCCAGCCAGCCAGCTAGACCAACTTGAAAACTAAAGAAACCTATGTTGACAGTTTTGATGACAGTTTTAGTTGACGGTTTCTAATAAATGGAGCACTGATGTCTGTTAGTTTAGTCTGTTGTTTATGTTGAGAATCTGTGACTCAGAGGCAGAATAGATCTAGACTCTAAAATCGAACATTCTCAACGGTGGCCATATGGCCCCACTTGGGTATCTTTGCACATTTGACTAAATTGATAATAAATTAATTTCTGCTTGCTAGTGTAGTATCCCTGTTTGACAGGGTGGGGGGCTGGGACCCGAGGAGAGCTGTTATGGGCGGTGGGGGCGGATTGTGACAAAAAAAAGGGGTTGAAAATGGCTAAATGACCCATTCTTTTAAAAACATCGTTTTGAAACATCTTGTGTTTTCTTTCCCACAACCTCCCATTCCAAACACACAGACACAGATGCATTGAAATACGTGGAAACAGCATCGACCGAGACAGTTTAATGTGCACGTGGATATCTACTCAGCTTAGTCTGGCACAAGGCCACCAGTATGGAGGATCGAATGAGAATCTAACTCACAACAGGTCTGGTTAGTCACTCAATTGGAACCGTCGCGTGACCAAAGCTTTTGGCAGCATGTTGTATTGGGGTGATTAATTAATAAAATGGAAAAAGGGGTGATCAATGAATAAGTTACTTCTCTCGCCTTTTGGGGCAGTAATCGCTAAAAAAATTTCTGAATTAAAAAAAAACAAGCCTGACACAAAATAAGGGATCAATTTAGCATAAACTTACATTGCAAATTGAATCGCCGCTAAAAACCTATTTAGAGAGGGGGGATTTTCAAAAAACAAAAAGGTTTTTTCTAGACATAATAAGAAGTAAATGTTTAGATTTTCATCCCTCTTGCTCCATTGGTGCAGCCGGTACCCGTAATGAATACATACCCAGCCAGACCAATTTGAAAACTGTAGAAACCTATGTTGACAGTTTTGATGACAGTTTTTGTTGACGGTTTCTAATATTACTGGTCAGAGGGAGATTATCGTGCTAACCACTCCCCCATAATAAAGCTCTAATATTCGCTAAGTGAACCGTTGCTTCCACCGTGATTTGACCGTAAGTCAAATCTGAAAAATTATATACGGCTATCCCCGGATTTATGAAAGTTCGCTTAACGCTAGATATCGCCAGATATATTATTCAGCACACAAGGCAGTGCAGTGTCGAGTTTGAAGTTTCTTGGATCAGCGGTCCTCGAGAAATCTAATAGAAATAAATAAAAAAATTGCAGATTATAGATCTTTTATTTAAGATTATAGATCTGAATTTAGATATAAAATATCTAAATTGTCAACACTGAAGAAAAGTAATCGAAATACTTCGAAGTCGTAGTTTCGTACGACGGACGGAAATGTATTTTACATGACTATTATGGCAGGCTGCTCAACACACCATAAAGTCCGGCCCCTTCCAAACATGCACCTTTTGCCCTAGTAGAAATACATATAGATGGGAAGGAAAGGAAGCTGTAGGAAGCAGAGAGTGACATAAAGAGAAGCAGAGAGAAAGAGAGAGAGAGAGTGAGGGAAGGGGAGTTAGGATTCAAAGTTAGAGTGAGATAGGGTGAGAAACCTAAATATAGATAGGAAGAGAGAGTGTTTGGAAAGGAGAGGCGCATAGAAATAGATTGAGAGGGTAGACGTAGGAAGCATAATTAGATAGGGAGAAGCTGAGAGAAAGAGGGGGTGGAGGAAGGAAGAGTTAAGACAGAGTGAGACCGAGAGAGAAGCCTAGAGATAGATAGATAGATAGATAGATAGATAGATAGATAGATAGATAGAGTGTGTGAGTGGAAAGGGAAGGAGCATAGAAATAGATATTTATCTATCGAGAAGTAGATACGTATTGGGGATTGCGATGGAGTTACATCTACTTATAAATAAGCCACGTGATAGTCTATATTTTGTGTCTGTAACATCTGTCAATGGAAATAACTATTAAATGCTAATTATAGAGTAATCTCTCATACAATTAAAAATATTTTTTTTTGCAAATATGTAAAAAAAAAAACCGGGTTCAAAATGTAGAGCAACATTTTTGATATTTTTTAAGTACAATGCAACTGCAAATTTATTTAAATACTGTCGTCACTTTTTGACGACATGTGT
>VCCN01002723.1:2076045-2086185 GCA_006491835.1 Architeuthis dux
ACTATATACTTGCGGCGCTGGAACGGCCTGTGCTGAATCATCAACGCTGGACTGGCAACAATGAAACGTACCTAACCCCTTCTTTTAGGGGTCAAAATTGGTGGGGGGGGTGTTAGGTGTCAAAATGTGGGGGAAGTTTTTCAAAATCGAGTGGGAACTTTGTTTTTCCCTTTCACGAAATCTCTATAAAATATCATTTGTTTTCCTGTGTTTTTATATTTGAATTTATTTTCCCCCGGGCAATGCCGGGTACCCCTGCTAGTTATTATTTGTGCTAATTGAGTTTTCACACCAGTAATGACTGGTGGCTTTCACTGGAGATCAAGTGACAGCAAATATCCCCAATACTGCAGGAGTCTCCTCAGTATTCTAATTGATTTCAGCAGTGTTGTCATCTGAATGGTCTCGCTCCTTCCCTGGATTCCTAGTTTTTCCATCCTCTTCGCTAGGTTATTCAGGACTGTTCCCAGTGCTCCAACCATGAGTGGTACTACTGTCACCTTCGGGTCTCACAGTTTGTTCAGTTCTCTAGCAAGGTCAAGATACTTATCCAGCTTTTCACTTTCTTTGTTGTCTGCAGGATCAGCAAAATCCACAATCTGACACATTTTGGGGGTTTTGTTCTTGTTCATGACAACTAGATCTGATCTTCTAGCCTGGATTGGCCAAGATTTTAAGTGTTTCATTCTCTAGGACTGATTCTTGTCTGCACATATACCATTGGTTTGTATGGTCAAAATGCAGTCACTTGCACAGTTTCCAGTGGATCGCCTTCCCCACCCAGTCATGTCTGTTCTTGTAATCCTTCCAGGCTAATTTGCTGCATTTGCTTACTATGTGGTTGATTGTCTCATCTTTATCCCCACATAGAAAACATTTGCTATTTTCCTGTTTCCTATCTATACTGGCTTTCATTGTTATTATCATTATTTCATACATCTGTATGTTCATACCAGATGTCTAGTGGTTATCACTAAAGATTGCGTGTGATCTCTTCTTCTAGCCACGTCTATGGTCCTTTTTTCCTTGTTTATGACAATCAGGTCCAGTTTTCTTACTGTGGTTTGTCAGTCTATATCTCAATGTCCCAGACTATCTCATTTCATTCTGTTCTATGACAACCTCTGGTTTCTGCAAAGAGACTCCTCTCTTTCATTTCAGATTGTGCACCTGAAGAAGGCTGTTGAATGGATCAGCCAAAACATTGTAGTAACAATAAAAGCAACATAAAGAGTTCAATAGATCATTTAGAACATTTAAAACATTTATTTTAGTGTGAAAAAAGTATACAATTTGTATATACAAGCACACATCATAACAATCATATTTACACAATATCTAGGGCCTTAAACATTTGCAGTGGTGTAATAAACATCATAATTCTTCTTAAAATCATTTACATCTGTTGATAGCACTACATATTCCAGTAATCTATTCCATAGACCAATCACTCTATTGCTAAAAAAGAATTTTCTGATATTCAATCTACTTCTATTTACTACCATATATGTATGGCCTTTCAGTCCCTTTCAGTCCCTTGTACCCCCTTCTAGTAAAAAATACATCAGGATTTACTACTTCTAAAACACGCATTATCTTAAACATTTCTATTAAGTCTCCCCGATCCCTCCTCAATAATCTGAACAATTCTTGGAATGATAATGACTCTTCTCAAAATTATATAGGAGGTATTTGTTTTTCTTTTTGACAACATTTTATCAAAGCTCTTGTGCTGAGAATAAAGAATCTTTAAATTTAAATATAAAGTTGCAAGAAATAGTCCATTTTAGTATTATTTATTTTAGTAAATTTCCTTTTGGCTATGTGAGTGACACAAATGCCTCTTGCTTTTAAAATTTCATAAAAATATACAATCTATCATTGGGATTATGGAATATATATTTTCATGTTAAAGACTTTATAGCAATGTATCTATTCTTGATAGTATATGTTAACAAATTATCTAACACCACAATTCAAAAGATGTTACTCCTCCCACAAATTCTCAAGTTTTCCACATTTGAAACTGAATAAAAACTGGATTATTTTCTTGAAAAAATAATGATGACTAACAAATATTTGTATCCTAATGTTATGAGGAACAAAATTACTGATAAAAAATTGATTTTTATATGAACCAAGATTTTGTTTAGGAAATATGATTTAAGTAATGTAAGGGGAATGGTTGATTAAATGACGGTTAAAAAAGACTTAACTCCTTAAGGCCTGCTAGCAATGGCACAAGACTGAGAGCTGAAAGTCAACCTGGGGAAGCGAATGGAGTTCCCAGAATTGTTACCACAAGTTAACAACGCTAAGGCCAGACATGGTGTTGATCTCGAAAGCCTCCAAGCATATTATTCTCTGGGAGGACCGAACTGGGGAGACCAATGAGAGGAAGAGGACAAAGTACACTGAGCTGGTGGAAGAATGCTGAAGCAATTGGTGATGAGCAAGTTGCAAGCCCATTTATGTGGGATGCAGGGGCTTTGCAGGCCAGTCCCTCTGCAGGGCCTGCAACATGCTGGGCATCACTGAAACCAGTAGGAGAAAGGCCATCAAGGTGGAAGTTGGGTCGCCTGGGAGAGGTTGTCTGCTAGTTGAAAGACCTGAAACACCCAATGGACCCCAGGAAACATCACTGAGGATGTGTCTAAGTGCATCATAATCTTATGTATGTGAAAAAGAATAACATATGAGGAATGGTAGATTATATAATGGTAAAATAAAACTAAACTGTTTATATTTACACATTTCTTATGAATATTATTTTCTCAACATTGCCAAGTATTAGATTGATACATAAGAAATGTCATTATTTGAATAAGATGAAGGATGATATAAACAAAAGAAAATGGTAAATATTTAATCAAAATGTGACACATTTGAAGCAATAACCTTTCTATAATGATTCTCCAATGATAAAATGCCATCTCTATAAAATTCTTTATGTTTAGTAATCACAAATTCAGTAAAAACACAAATTATGGCTTCCCTATTATTGAACCTTTTCTTACAGATATGAAGTTCAAAATGCTTGAAAAGCTGATAATCTGTGGGAGAAATGTCAGGTGAATATGGAGGATGCTGCAAGACTTCATATCCCAATTTTCTAAGCTTAGACATAAGTTAGCTGAGAGGTGTGGGGTGTGTCACTGTCGGGGAGTATTTCATTCAGTTCATGCAGGGCTCATTTTCCAACTTTTTAACTTTTTCTGATGGCCTTGAGATGACATGATATGTTTGCAGTTGAAGTCCTAAAGTTTCCAGAAAGTGCTTGAACCAATGTCTGTGGACCGTTGACCACTGCTGTTTATAATTCTTCATCATTAGCAACAGGTTTGGGCCTCCCTCAAGGTTTATTATTGGTATCCATATTTCCAGATCTAACTTATTGATTTAATGCTAAACAGTTTGCACTGTAGAAGTGTTCGCTCCAAATGCTTTGTTGACGTTATCAGCAGCTTGAGCAGCCTTATGTCCTAATTTGAAATTGTATTGGAAAATTAGACTAACTTCTTGGGTAGAAACCATTGCTGTTAACCCCTTTATAGGGCACTCCTAAAAATATTTTAGATAACAAAACAACCTTTTTGAATTACAAGATATTTTCAGTTGCCAGTTTTCTGAAAAATGTTTGTTTATGGGGGCAAAACCCCCTCTGATGAAGTGATCATATATGGTGCCTCGCCAAAAATGGAAAATATAAAAAAATTAAAAATTAAAGTAGAAAGTTAAATAAAACATAGAATTAAAGAATAACATTCAATATAATGAATAGATACAAAACACTGATATTGACAAAAAAATAATACCTCCAGGTTGATTTTAAAGTTTTATAGCTCGGGCCAAAAACAGGCTAATTTAATGGGGTGTGATATGCCTCAAAACAGTGTTTTTGTCTTTATTCAAGCACAAGTGTACTTCACAAAGCTTGCAGACCACATTGGTGCAGATTATGTTGTCTTTGTGGCTACAATATTTGCATGTGGCTGACGGGTCCTCAGGTGATCATATATAGTCACTTGCCTCATAAAGGGTTAAGGGCTCAAAAACCACCAATAACAACAGATATGCATTTCTATATACATTGAATCTGCAAAAACTGCAATTATATTAGTAAATGTTTTGCTTTTAGCATTATTCTCTATAATGTAACATGTGTAGCATTATTCTCTATATAATGTAACATGTGTAGCATTATTCTCTATAATGTAACATGTGTAACAACCTAATATAAAGGTTTTTCTTTTAATCCACTTTATAATTTAATTGTTTTGTTTTTCCTTTACCACCTTCGCTATTTAATTCCCATCTGATTTGTTTTTTGTTTTGTTTTTTTCTTTTGTCTACAAATTTGACACCTTTGGTTTTTATCTAATTATAATCCAAAATCAATGATGTTTTTTTATATTAGTTAATCAAATGGTTCTCAGTCAATCCTCTGTTATTTGAGTGCTGCTTGTTATATACGAGAATAGCACTTTCATAAATCCATAAACTGATACATTAAAGAGTGTATAAAGCTTAGAGACATTGCAATATTATACAGTATTTGTTTAAAAGCTGCTCAGCTCAATGTTTATAGAATGTATTTTATAATTATTTGCCAATGTTAATTATCATTAAGCTTTATTATTATTATTATTATTATTATTCCTTTTATTTTCTTTAATGTTTCTTTTTGCATCCTGTAGAGCCAGGTTCACAGTATGGTCCTGGGGCGCTACCAGGGAGTTTTCATTTAGTTGACAGAACTTTATGTAGTATGTGGTCTGTTCCGAGTAGGGCGATCATTACATTACATATGCTACCTGGGATATGGTGAACTTTTCCGATGACCACTGGTGTTATGGTGATGTTCATGTCCCGCATCCTGTTGATCTCGACCTCCAGGTCTTTGTACTTGGACAGTTTCTCTGTAACTTTGATGGAGGCGTTTATCTCAGATAGTATTGCTATTATTATTATTAGTATTATTAAATTATTGTCACTGGTATGCCAATATGGCTAACAGAGAAGAGCGCAGACAAGTCAAGAATTCTTCTCTGCTTATTCCTCCTATATTCTTATTAAGAAACTTCATGGCAACAATTCTGTAATTAGCAGCTAATAGACTTGGAGTTATCTCCCATGGAAAAACTTCTTTTTTGCCAGTTTATACCCGATTAAAAATGACTTGAAAACCAGTGGCCCTATTAGACTTGAAAGTGCTTTATTCTCCAAGTTAAAGCATTTTAACAGTATTGCGCTAACAAAAACTGTGCTACGGTATGCTGTCTTTGCTGTATTACGGTAAGAAATGCACAATCAAACATACAAAAATCGGATCATTATAATATAGATTAGACAGCAAGGCCATTAGAATGAGTGAATAATTCAATAGTTAATAGGACTTGGAGTTATGCACTTACAAAGCCATAACAGGATGTTTATTCACCTTTTGCCAATGAATGATTGTCAAAACATAAAATTACAAATTGCATTGATATCACTTTCATGAATGAAAGAGAGACAAACAAGCCTAGTTAGTCACTCAATATAAACCGTCATGCGATCAATGTCTTTTTGATGCATGCCGTGTTGGGGCGATCAATTAAAAAATTGGAAAAGGGGGTGATCAATAAATAAGTTACCTCTTCTAATTTTTCCCTTTTGTTGGGCAGTGATCACTAAAAAGGTCTGAATTTAAAAAACAAAACAGGCGTGAACAGGATACAAACTAAGGGACCAATTCAGCAATTGCCTTTTGTTGGGCGGTAATCACTAAAAGAATTCATATTTTCAAAAAACAAGCCTGAATGCTGCTGGACACAAACTAAGGAACCAATTTAGCATGAACTTAGATTGGAAATTGAACACCCCCTCCCCCTAAAAACCTATAAAAAAATATGTTTTTTTCTAGACATAATAGGGAGTAAATGTTTCTCAATGGCATATCCTATCTGACTAAGAATTTTATTTTAGAAACCATTATCCAAAACTGTCAACATATCCTTTCTTCAGTTTTGAAGTGGGTCTGGTGGGTCTGGCCGGCTGGCTGGCTGGCTGGCTATCTATCTATCTATCTATCTATCTATCTATGTGTTGTGTATACAAGCTGCACCAATGGAGCTAAAAAAAATTTAAACATTTACTCCTTATTATGTCTACAAAAAAGAATTCTTTTGTTTTGCAAAATTCACCCGCAAAACAGGTTTTTAGTGTGTGGGGGGGAGGGATTCAATTTTCAATGTAAGTTTATGCTAAATTGGTTCCTTAGTTTGTGTCCAGCAGCATTCATACTTGTTTTTTGAAAATATGGACTCTTTTAGTGATCACCACCTAACAAAAGGCAAGACAACTTATTCATTGATCACCCATTTTCCTAATTTGTTAATTGATCACCCCCAACAAAAGTCAAAAGACGTTGGTCACATGATGGTTTCTTTTGAGTGACTAACCAGACCTGTTTTCACTTAAGTTCAGGTATTGGTCTAATACAGACTTTCTCAACCTTTTTAGACTGGAGGATACCTTAAAATAACTTTCATATCACAAGGAACCCCCTCATAAAAATATTAAATGTACGACATATCATATTGTGTTCAAAAATGTATATGTATTATAATTTATTTATTATTCTAAAATGTACAGGAAGATAGTTTTCTATATATTTGTTCCTTTTGGTGTAAACAATCCCAGCCGCTATCTTTTTTAGTTGGTAAAAATGCTGGTGCTCCTAGGGTCAAATGTCATCAAAACAGGGACCACTGCACGTTATATAAAAAATTCAAATGAAGTGAAAGTCCAGTGCTTTTTTCATAAATGTATAACATTTTTGCGGAACCTCTAACTGTTATGATATCCTGCCACGAAAAGGTTATTCCGGGGACAGACACCTGTGCGGAAATGTAAGTGACTCCGGTCACCTTAGGAAATAGATATATTGTATGAGTGTCAAACAAACAGGATATGGGGACCGGAAATGACACCTGTGTAGACGCTCAAGAAACCTATAAAGCAGACCCGAACACCGGACAGAAAACTGAGAGGACCCAAGCAGCCAGGAGGCAGACCGTCTAGGGCCGGGAAAACATAAGATCAAGTTCCCCATCATCTCTCTCCCGCTCTTCATTCTCCGGCCTACGAAGTGTATGTTATGTAATAAAAATATGTCTCATATTTTTACAAGCAAGTCTACGAGTTTCCTTTCTATCCAAGTCCAGGACATTCACCCCGCTATACAACATAACAACCTCTCGCAGCACCTGTTCTGCGGATTTACTGTTGAGAAAGGCTGGTCTAATATATTGAGTGAGTCCTATTGACTATCAAGTCAACACAATATCCAACATAATCCCTCTAAACCAGATTTACTGCAAATCTTGTTTTTAGATGTGTCAAAACGCATCTCAATAAAACACTTTTCGGTCAGTCGGTTACGATTACGTTAATCAACGAAAAGACAGAAGGAAGGCAGTATTGTGTTTTATTTACCAGCTGATATTATGTCAAAAGAGAAGGTGTAATGTCATTAAAAGAACATCTATTCTGATCAATTTTCTTTTACCAGCTGCTATGGTGTCATAATAGAATGTCCAAGATCCGCATTTTTGTATTTAAAAAAAGCCAAAAATGGACAGCCAAAAACTGTCAGAAATGTCAACTTACGATTTTTATTGAAATTAATACATGTAGAATATTCCCATATCGCAATATGAGAATCAATTGACTCAGAGAAAGACTACGTCCTCCTCCTCCTCCTCCTCCTCTTCCTCTTCTACCTCCTTCTGCTACTACCATGGATGGTGGACGCATCACTGAACTTATGGTTCTTGTTTCTTAATGATTTCCTTTTAAATATATTCTAAACCAGATTAGAAATAAACTTCAACTTTGGATTCATTCAAAAAAATCAATCCTCTACTTGAGGGAAATCCTATGACATTTTACCTTTTGTACTTGTCATTAATTCCAATAAAAAGCAAAAAAAGCAAAATGATCTGAAAGTGAACACATAACATTTGCACCTAATTTGTTCAGATATCTAAATTTAACAACCCCCCCCCCCCCAGAAGACATGCTAATTGTTTAACATTTAATCATCATGATACTCGGTTTTCAAAAGTTTAGATCAATACCAGAATCTTTCTATTAAGAAAAAATAAAACAGGTCTGGTTAGTCTCTCAATAGGAACCATCATATGACCAACGTCTTTTGGCAACTTGCTGTGTTTGGGGCGATCAATTAAAAAAATTGGATAAAGGGGTGATCAAAGAATAATTTACTTCCCTCGCATTTTGTTGGGCAGTGATCACTAAAAAAGTCTGAATTTTCGAAAACAACAAGCGTGAAACCTATATAGAGGGGGGGCTCAAATCTAGCCCTCTAGCTCCATTGGTGCAGCCTGTATGCACAATACATACATAGTCAGCCAGCCAGTCCAACTTAAAAACTGAAGAAACTTATGTTGACAGTTTTGGCGACAGTTTTGGTTGATGGTTTCTAATTATTCAATTTTGATCTATAATACCTCAATCCATTTGTTTGTATTTCTAACGAGGTTGTTAATAAACACTTGGGATAAAATTCAACAAATTTTTTGGACAATTGAACTCATTCATTTTGTTAATTTTGTTGTTCCCACAATGTTTCGGATGATCCATTCTATGGTCTTCTTCAGATGTACTAAGAGAAAAGAATTCTGTTTGCTACCGTTTTTTTACTTGGCGCTACCGGAAAAAGAGTCCTTCTCTTTACATACGGATACTACTCCTGAAGAAGGCCGTGAAATGGATTGGCCAAGATGTTGTGGGAACAACAAAAATAGCAAAAAGAGTGACTTCAATTGTCAGGAAAACTCTTAATGAATGTTAATGACTCTTCTCAAAATTATGTGCAATACTTGTGACAAAACTTTTGAAAATCATTTTGGTTCAAGATTAAATATTCCGAAAGTGTTTATTAAAAATAAAATATTCCCAATACTTCACATTAACTAAATTTGAGTGAGAGAGTATTTAAAGGAATGTTTTCATGGGTCTTATTAAATACTAATACTGGATTACTGAACTTGGATGACTGAACAGTGGCCTACATTTCCCTCTGTGGCTGATATTTGATCTTTGATTTCAGCCTGTGTTTTTTTGTTGTTTGATTTGATTTCTGTTGTATTAGAAACTGTCAACCAAAACTGTCAACATAGGTTTCTTCAGTTTTTAAGTTGGTCTGGCTGGCTAACTGGCTGGCTATATATGTATGTATCACTCGTACAGGCCGCACCAATTTCAACCTGTACTCCTTATTATGTCTAGAAAAAACTTCTGTTTCTTTGTTTTTTAGAAATTCAACCCCTAAATAGGTTTTTAGTGAGGGGTTCAATTTGCAATGTGAGTTTATGCTAAATTGGTCACTTAGTTTGTGTCCAACAGAATCCATGCTTGTTTTTTGAAATTCAAACTTTTTAAATGATCACTGCCCACCAACAGGCTAAAGAAGTAACTTATTCATTGATCAACCCTTTTTCCAATTGATCACCCCCAACATGGCATACTGCCAAAAGACATTGGTTATGTGACAGTTTCTATTTAGTGACTAACCAGACCTGTGTTTTATTTTTATTGCTTGATTTACTTTCTGTTGTATTTTATAATGATTTTTGGAGGAGATGCTGCTATGAGTCAGACAGAGATAGAAAGAAAAGAAAAAGTGACGATGAGATGAAAAAGACACAAAGAAAAACATACAACAATCAAAATCAGTCAATATCTGACAAATTAAAAAGTCGATCACTTTAACACCCTAACCCCCTAGACTAGTTCGGTAGGGGACGATGTTTAACTGACTAAAAGTAAGGGAGGAGAACACATGGGTAACAATCGTTAATCATTCAGTGAATTTTGTGCATACACAGACTATCGAGTCATATTGGAACAAGCAAAAGTCGAGAATTAACAACATGTGTGATTGAAAGCACAATATTTTTAAAGGAATACCTACAATAATTTATGTAACATGAAAGATTTGGTGATAATGCATTTAAACATTGATGTATTCATATGAGTGAACAATATCTTTAACTTTATTAATAAAATAAATTCATTCCTATAATTCTCCTACTTCCCTCAACGTTCTTTAGATATTTGATGGTTTACAAC
>VCCN01002723.1:2125622-2147248 GCA_006491835.1 Architeuthis dux
CGGATAACCATTTTGTATGTAGTTAAAGGGGTCTGAATTGTACATTTGATTGTGCATCATTGTTTTGATTAAATCTTGTGTAATCCTATCGATTTGCGGCGTAAATTCGCAATTTCTGTTTGAAGGACCTAATTCTTTAGATGTGTCCAATACATTTAAATAATACGCTTTTCGGTCGGTCAGTTCCGTTTATGTAAAGAACAGAAAGAGGAAGGAGGGGAGTATTTTCTAGTTGCTATAATGTCAAAAAGAGAATGTGTGACGTCATTAAAGAGATCTATTCTGATCAATAGATGACGTATCAAGCGTTTGTTTTTTTTTACAGTGTGGCCAAGTATCGTTTGTTATTAATAGATAAAACTGCCTTCAAAAATAGCTAAAATCAGCTAAACTTCCAGCTAATTTTATAGTTAAAAATGTTATATGTACTCATTTAAAGCCCACTTATCAAATAAAATAAACATGCACTAAGTCTCCAGAACAAATTGTTAATAAAAATTGTACACTTACTTTAATTTAAACTTATTAATTGTTTTTTTAATAGCCAGCTTTTCGGGTGAACCATCCTCTTCCTCCTAGTACTACTACAACTAGTAATGCTACTACCACTTCGTTTAGAATCCCTTTGAAATTGGAAATCACAGATATGGATGTATCGTTCTTGTTTTTATATATTTTATCACAAAACAAATATATTTACTTTCTTTAGTTTTTGATCTTAAAATTAATAGACTGACGACCTTTCATTTCCCATCTTATAATATGAATTTTACTTTAATCTTTCATTTTGATATATACGTACAGAAATAAAAGTTTATTACAACTTCAATTGTGAACTTTCATCCTCCCACAATATTTTGTTCAGATAGTCTACAAAGCAGCGGACCTACTTACTTAACTCACCTAACTTATTTCCCTAAAACTTCTAATTAAATAAATCATTAGTCACTTTTTCGAAACTATACTTATTTCAGGCTCTTTATCTTTATATTCAAAGTTATTTTCTTATAATTCTTTAACCTTTATTTATTTGCAATACTAGCTGTGTCAGTTGTAAAAAAAAGTGCTATTTAATATTTACTATTTATTTGAAGTGCTTAGATAATAATATGCTCAAAGTAATTTAAAATCCTAGATATACATAGGAGCTATAATAAATGAAAATTCTAGACAACCACACGGCTAGTTTGATGAAATAAATAAAATAAATCCCGTCCTCAAACTCTTGGTGAGCCTTGCAAAACATTTTACATTTTAACTTTTTAGCAACTAGAATTCTAAAGTTGATACTAAAATGTAGATGACCAATAAAGTTTACACACACACGCGCCATTCGACCCACAGAATAAATGGTCTACTCAAAGTGGGTGCCACTCCACTCCAGCCTTCCACTATCCAAACCTGGTCTTTTAAAGACGTCTAATTTCAACATGGATACTGACGCACCCGTATCGAGCGCGGTCCCCATGTCTTTCCCTTTTACCTGTGCCCTACATGCTAAGAGTCCGACACCCTGCACTAAAATTTCATGTACCCTAGCTTGACTTTTTCTATGGGGTATCTTTCCTTCCACCCTCTCTCTACCGTTTTCTTGTTTTCTATCCTCTCCTGGGTATGTCTCTCCATATTCCCCTAGTCTCTCTCATTCTTTGTCTCAGTCTTCCGTCCGCCTGTTTATTCCATCTATCCGTTCTCTCACCAAGGGGGTAATTTCTCCCAAAGTGTCCCCATATTCCTTCTATAATGCCCCCTCTTGGCCACAATTCCAACATGCATAATCTCGGTGGGGGGGGGATTCTTCCAACTCCTTTTATCATCGTTCGACCCTTTAATTCTACGTACTTCCTGCCATATTTGACTACTCACTACAGAAACCCGTACCACCCCCCTCTCTTCCTTATCATAAGTACAATTCCTTTTGAAATGGCTTTCTCGATCACATTTAAAACAGGCCCGCCTCCCTGTTCTTTCTTCTCCCCTTGACCGTCACTGGGACACTCTTAATCTTCGACTCTCCTTTGCCGCTGAAAAAGCCTGTGTCAACGTGGCAGGACTCGCCCTTACCACATCATCCCTTACGAACTGGTTCCGGGGTGTGTCCGTAAAGTACACGGCCAACTGGACCTATATCGCAGGCCCCTCCCTTAATTTGGCGTCCTGTGAACGCCATTTTGGCCAGCCCCATCAACCTACTGGCCAATTCGGCCAGGGTTTCCGCTTCACCCTGGCGTGTTCCTATTAATGCACGAGCAGCCTCCGCTGAATTGGTGAGGTCGCCATATTGCGCGCTCAGCTGTTCCAACAACTCCGACCAGGTGACATTTGGGTGGTCATCTAATAACTGACCAATCCATTCGGACGGCATTCCGTCAGAATAAACATAGCTTAACCCAACTACTTCCGGATCCGAGAGTTTATAGAACTGGGACTTTTCATTCAAGACCTCTAACCAAGGCCTTCCACGTAAATATGGGATATTTCTTTACCCACTTGCCCCTATCCTAGAGATGAAGCGAAATGACGAGTAGTCGCTGTCCTTCTGCCATTTCTAATTTTCTTTTAACCGAACTGATTGTTTTCTTTCTTTTATCCACTGTGTGCGCAGAACCGAGAAGGAAACCAATGAAATGTTCGCCTTGTTTCGATTGCTTCCTTCTTTTCTGTGTCTTTCAGAGCCGATGGTGTAGTTTACACTAAGAGTTCGTGTTTGGCCCTTCAAGAACACGCAATTTCTGTTCACCCTCGAAGTTCTTCGTGTTACTGGTAACTGGGTAGCCTCAAAGCTTTCTACCTCTCCTGTATCAAATCTGGTGCGCAGCTGGCCACTGCTTTTGAGTTGCCTGATTTTGCTTCGGTGCCTTTGTTGTGGTCACCACCACAAGGGGCCAATTTCTGCGCCTGGCGGCCAAACACTGCTTCCCACCGTCAGTTTGTGGGTCACCCCGTGTCAAATCCTGGTCACGGCACCATTTGTAACACTGTGTCCCGTCGCCAGTCGTACACTTAATACCAGAAGCCATCTAAGCCCATGTTGTGTAATTTTAATTTTCAGGCCTTTTTGGGTTTGAGCTGCGAAAATGTTATGTCTAGCAGTTATTGACCTGTAAGGTCACTCATCACCCAGACCACGCAATCTATTTTAACTCTGGTTTTGTGAGAAATTTGATTTTATATTACCGTTAAAAAGATTCAACGTAATTCCGTCTACTTGAAACCAATTTCGTGATTTTACATGCTTGTAAAATCGACACCATCCAAGGTGTCACAGTGGGAGTTGGAACTTATACTAAGTTAAAACCTAATACGCAAACTGGAGAGAGAGGGGGGAGATAGGGAATAGATAAAATAACATCTGCAACCCATAGCGAAGCATCAAGGACCTGTGTTCCAATCCTTACCCAGGGCAACCATACCACCGCAATTGCCAAAAAAAGGAAACACAAGAGCGCGGGCGAAGGGGGTTAGACAGTTTTAAGCAGGCGGACATAGGTAGTATAAGTATATATACTTATACTCCTATCCTCCAAATCACCATTGTTCCAGTTGTTAACGTTATTCTCTTTTTTACCAGGGTATGAACCGGACCTGGGCTCCAATCTGCACAGGCTGCTCTTTTGTCAGGTTACGCATCTGATGGGGTAGCATACCTCTACATTCAGCGCACATCTGCTTCTGCCAGAATGTTTCGGATCTGTGCTCAATGTTGCACAGGCATCCACTGTTGTGATTCTCCTCCAGAGGGATGGTAGAACTCTATAGCCAGCTTGGGCATCTACCGGAATATCGGAATAATCCCGAAATGGGGCGGCAGACCCACCTAGCAAGCCCAGGCATCTGCTAGGAGAAGGAAACTCCGATCAAAAAGTCAGTTATCACACTAAAAATATGTTTGATAGACGCCTGAGGATGGTGAATGTGAACCTTTTCATTGATTTTTTTGTGGCTGGTTTTCGTTTTCTTCCTATGAATTTGAAAAATAATAAGGTATTTGAGTACCTCAGCGTCAATGACCCTGGATGTTATGACACCAGATAACCGTAAATTAAGAGTTCAGTTGAGGGATCTTATTTGAACACAATCAAGGTTTTTGTTAAAACTCTGGTAAAAAAAAAATCGCTTCACCCGCGATGTTTTCGTTATATTTAAAGTTAAGATTCTCATGTTAGTCTTGTTTTGAAGTTTTGATTTGATTTTAATATGCAAAACAATGTTCCTACAAATACTTCTAGTGTGAATGAGTACAAACTGAGAGCTTTGTAGAAAGAAAATCTCACTTTATGCATTGTAACTTTGTACTCAATATTCATAATGCAATGTTCAAGCTTAAAAAGAAAGCAGTATCAGTAATTATTTGATTACTCATGTTCATTGATTCAGTTTTCTTGGCATGTTTTTAATTTGCTTGCTCTAAATTTAAACTTGACCGGAAAAAGGTATAGTTGTTTTCCTTCATCAAAATTGATTGTTGGGGAAATACCGCTGCCTGAAGAAAGTGAAAAATGACTCTAGCTATTTGTCAGACGTTTCGTGATGGAGAGACCTCACGTGACTTAGTCAGATAGTGATTCATTAGACCAAAGCATTGATGATCCTTCTTCAGGCAACTCTATTCTCAATGTTCGGCAATGGTGCAAAATGAATTGTGTTCCCACTAATTACGATCCTGCCTTTCCACGCGTTCCCTTTTAGCGGTGCTCCAGGTGTGAAAACCGATATTAGTAATGAAATGACCTTTTAGATTTGTTCAATCTCTATTTTGATGAAGAACTGCTAGATCGTGAATTTATGAAGAAACCGACAAATTTTCCACTTCAAACTGGTGTTATGAATTGGGAAGACGAATCACGAGCATAATGAGTGTTTTTTTGCATTGAAAATTCAAAGAATCGAGCAAATGCCCAAGGACAATATGCATTGGTCAAATGATCCCTTGTTTGTGATGCCAATTTATAGAAGTATTATACTTCTTGCACATAAAAAGATAATGCCTTCAAATGATGAGACTTATAAAGTACACAGGCAAACCAACAATATATTAAATTTATTATAGTTTAGATGAGAAATTTCCCACTTTGTATGTTCCAAAAAGGGATATGACAGCTGATGAAAGCCTTACGCTCTATAAAGGAAGGCTCGGATGGATTCAATACATTCCAAAGCACTCGCGATTCAGAATAAAATGTTATGCTTTGTGAATTTAGTATTGTTTATGTATGGTCCTTCATTATATATGTTGGGATAGGATCCTAATTTGACCCTGAATTAGTTAGGGTTACAGTACTTTCGTCTAAATCACTTTAGCAAATATCAGTTTTGTCTAAATCCCTTTGGTCGACACAATATCTCCCAAACTTCGATGAATTCCAATGACATTCTGTCGAGTGGTGGGCCATTGGCTAAGGAAAATTTTGGGGTGGATCCAAGGATTTCTTTTTTTTTTGATTGGGTGGAAAGAAGTTCCAGGATCCGTCCCTGGATCCACCCCAAAATTTCATCAATTCTTCCTTAGCCCATAGCCAACCATTCGACAAAATGTCATTGAGAACTTTTGGAGATATTGTTGGGACAAAAGTGATTCAGACAAAACTGATATTTGCTTAAAGTGATGTAGACCAAAGTGCTGTACACCGAAAAGTGACATAGCTTTTCGTAGTGGCTCTTCGTTGGAAAGATTTTTTTTAAAACGTTTCGAAACGTGACAAGTATAATTTGCAGATTGAAAAATTTTCCATTCATTTTTTTTTTATATCTTATAATAAAAATAATTCTCATACAAGTTTTTAACGTCACGTATCGCTTTTTCATAAAAATACATAAATAGCTGAAAACGGCATGGCCCTCCGCCGAACGATTGCTAAATTTTGAATATATTTTCGTTCCAGTAAATTGTCTCGATGAATTTTACATCTCGATAAATGTTGGTAATTTGCTGTCAGTAACTTAACTTGTTATCGGTGAATATGCCGCAACCCATGGCAGACCAGCACTTGGCAAATTAGTGTTCCCGGGAAATTCGCAAAGAAATACCACAGAAAAATATTTTTCAATCTGCTTGACATGGCGCTATAGAATTGTTACATTTGTTCAACACTGCAGTATAGAGTGAAGATAATCAGCGATACTATTCAGCCATAAAATCTGGGGCCTAGAATACGCCGACTGCATCCCCTGCAGAGGGGTAAGAGCCACAAGAAAAAGGTGCATCAGCCGTGTTAAGGGGGGAAATATCCGGTACCAGTGCACACAAAGAAAACATGAGCAACACGCAATGTTTCAAGAAGTCGCAAGACTATTTTTTTTTTTACAAAAAGGGTATTTAAAAAGAAACCGAATTCGGCACTAAATGACCCACCAAGGGTCGATGTGTCGTTAAACAAAACAATCAATCAGCCACAAAATCTGGAAGACCCTTATCTGTCATTCTGCCTGCTATACTCCAGGACATTTTCCCCATTGTACTTTGTCCAAAAAGAAAAAGGTGCATCGCCCTTGTTAAATCCGGTACAAGTGCACACAACACATGCATCACGCAATGTTTCAAGAAGCATCATACCCAGTAAAATGTAAGTTTTTCCCAACAGTTCTCTTTGTAAAGATCCCATAAAGTTATTCAATTCTATTTTTAGATGCATGAGCATTTCTAGTAGCGATAAGTCACTGACTGACTGACTCCTACCACCTCTAGTTTCCCCTCTTCCACATCTGAAAGTGCAAGGAAGACAACTCGCGCATTTAGGGTCCGACTTTCAGGCCTGTTTTAGTCACTTTTTCATTAGCTCAGTATAGAAAGGCTGCTTAAAAACTTTTAAAAAGTGGTTTGCCAATTTTATTATTTTTACGATGGATAATAAATCTTGGGACAATCCCCCAGGGTGTTATTTTCTGCCATTAAATTCACGAAAAGACAAAAAATAAAGAGTAAAGTTATACAAAACTGCTGGATATATATAAGTCCTAGAATTTTTGTGAAAAATCATTGAAGACACCCTGATGGTATGTTCAAACAATGTATTTGATAAATTTGGCTGAAACATAATTGATTCCAGCCGTTACACTATTTTGTAAAATAATTTTTATTTTTTTAAACCTAATGTTAAGAATAATTATGAACTGCAGCAAATAACATACATAAGTTTAATATGAAACGTCCTGTAGTTAAATATGAAAATTCTCAATTCATCTTTAGTTTATGTTATTATTCACACGACTCGTGTGAACAATGACAGTGAAAGTCAGAGGAATGCAGTGTTTGTGATTTACAGTAACTGCATAACATTCTGGTTGCTGTGCAAATATAAACTTTGCATTAATCAACCACCAGATGAAGCTTTTTGCTATATTGGGGCTGCTTATATGTATAGTCAAACTGTTGATAGCCGTAAGGTACCCGTTAGTTACTTTATTTCCTGGCATCAAAGACACACTGGCCCCAACGAAATTTAACATGGCTACTTCTTTTTCAAAGGACTATCCTAAACCCAAAGGAAGGTAATCTATACTACACAGTAATCTGAACTCTGAATATAGTAAATTCAACACAAAATGCATACCTGTATTGGTATACTACAGTAGACAAGCCAATATAGGCTAGATGTAAACTTACTGTATCTGCATATTGTAAGAGGATCTACGTATCTCTAAGCCATGCACAAAAACATCTCGGTAAAGTAGGTGAAAGTGCTGAGTGCTTAATTTGTTTTTTCCACAAAATTATGCAAGTCAACATCGGGATGTATCCATGAGGCTAGAGCATCCCCAGTGCACTGAGAAATACTGTAATTTGCCACCAAGCTATTTTGTATGCTTTCACTAATCGAGATGCTCGATTAGTTAAGTTCCAAGGTTTTAAAGCACACCTTAAGAATGAATACCAATTAAGCAATCCCCCCAGCAGGACAGAATTGAAACATGGATTTTTCAAAATACCCAACATTATGCATAAATTTGCATTTGTGAGATTTGAAGTATGCATATTAAGATTTTGAAAATCCAAAACATGTCAGTTGATATGCTACCAAATGGAGAGAGCAAAAATAAGACTACATAAGTTATGTTAAACAGGCTCAGTATGTCTCCATGTGACCGAACAACCTTCATTGCTTTAAAAATTTCTGTCCACCTGCATTCAAGTAGAGATGATGTATACCAACATAAGCCAAATGTAGTTTTCCAGTGAAAACTAGAACTATTCCTTCAGATTTTATCCATCTCAGTTTTTAGGATGTTTTCCAACCACATCAAAATGAAGCGCGAGACACTCATCCACAAGTTTCTGTCAACATACACCCTGTACAGTAAAGGTGTCAAACATGTGACCCAAAGGCCACACATCTGTTTGTTTTTAAGAGCCTCATGTGAGCACGAGTAAAATGAATCCACATTTCTTATTACTCCTCTAATATGTGACTGCAATTGCACAGAGTTATGTTTTCTGGCACACATAGTGTACGCTCATTATATTTGGTCCACCATAGTAAAGGGAGTTTGACACCCCCTGCTGTACAGGGTCTATTCCACTAGACACAAGGACCAATAAAAACAAGGAGATGAAAAAAATAACTTGAATTTTAGTGAGTTGAATTATTATAGTGAATTAAATTTACTTCTGTAGTTCAATTTGATAATTTATAGGAAAAATTACACAAATTGAAATTATGGGATTTTTAGTTTGTTTACAAACTATAAAAACTTTTAACTGCAGTAGTACATTTTATTGCTGAACGGGTTTGTAAACAAAATATAAAACATCTTTTATTTCACAGCACATACTATATTTTATAGAAAAATTGATTTTGTAAACAAACTATTTAGAGCCGCCATTTTTTAAATTTTTTTTTTTTAAAATGCATTTGGCCATGAACTTTTTTGCCAGGCATTAGCATTAATAAATTCTTATTTTTAGTATGTACTGCAATATTATATAAACAATCATAAATAGTATGAAAATTACCATCATAATTTTTCAGTTGCTTTTAATCACAACTTTACTCAGACCGTCATCTTAAAGTTGCAATATATAAAATAAAAAATAAAGCAACTGAAAAATTAAGATAACTATAAAACAAGTTAAATTTTCTTTCTTTCTCATAGTTCTAGATTTGTGATTGAAGGAGTTTGTAAATGAACTATTGAGTTCAACAATTTTTGGCAAAAAATTAAATTTTAAAAATAATTCAACTCAAAAAATAACTGATTTTTGTATCTCAATAACTTGTTTTAATTCCATAGTTTGTTTTCGTTGGTCCTCCTTGCGCCTAGCGGTTGTGCGTGGGAGAAGTCAGTGAAACGTACTGGATATATAAAGATAATGAACATACCTCTGCCAACACAATACACTAAAAACAATGAAAATCAGTTCATAGCTATGATGAAGAGTAAGTAACTGTTTCAATATTTCAGACTAAGAAAAATATATCAATCGAAAAAGATTCCTAGATCTGCCACAAAGCTTTTATCAATTTTTCCTTGACCTATGGCTCATCCACCACAACATTTAATTGAAAACTTTTGGAGAATACATATACCCTTTCTAACTTTGCTGGCAGAGGTAAATTACAGCACTAACAAAATACAAATCAGTTTATAAAAAGTTGTCGTCTCAAGTTAGTTGCATTCAATACTCCATTTACCGACCTTGTCAGAGAGATAGTAAACAAGCCATTACGGACGAGTCCAACCCTTGCGGGTGCCCACTATGGTAGTCTTGTGCCAGTCACTTAGTAAATATAAATTTACAAATTATTTGACAAAAGATTCCAAGTGAATGTGTCGAACAAGATGAACTTTTAAAATAATTGTTCAAGAAAATGTTAATTAAAAGTCCTTGGTCTCTTTCATGCTAACATTCCATGTCAAATCAAGTTTTTAATGCAAAACTAACATGACCACAGATTTTGTTCAAATTTGTCACAATTATAGTTCTTTTAGACAAATTGAACAGCACCCGTCTCAAGGTTGCAGAGATACTGACCTCTGAACATTGCAAAATGTGAATTTTTGAAGATAATGACAGTTTGAAAATCAATCTGTTTTTACACCTAGAAAGCTCATTTTAGATATCATTTTAAAGTACTCAAGTAGATCGCGAACTTGACAGCTCATTTAACATGTTGACCAAACTCTTAAATTCCAATATAAAATGAGAGATTACATTTGAAAATTCATTTTAATATGAACAAATTGACCTTCGTGAATTTTAGTTAAAATCCTTGTAGCACAAGTTCATTTGTTCATGAAATTTTGTACATATACCAAAGGCCAGACCAATTATTTGCCAAATTTAGGGAAAAAAAAAAAATTGGTCTATATGTTGAATGACCTATAAATGGTCAACGGTAAAATTAGGTAAACTTATTTTTTTTTTTATTTGACCTCTGAGCTGAAAATGCATATAGAAGTTTTAGATCTACTCTAGAGTATACAAGCTTTCCAGGTATAAAAACAACCAAGATATATTGATTTTCAAACTGTCATTACCTATCAAAGTTCAGAGGTATCTCCAGAGCCCTTTGAGCTGAAATGTGCCATTCAATTTGTCTCAAAGATCTATAATTGTGCCAAATTTGAACAAAATCCATGATGGTTCGACCCCTTGTTGATTTGACACGGAATTACCCTATTACTATATCTATGTAACACTTTATTAGGATTTTAGTATAGCACAAATACACCAGTTACAAATTAGTGTATTAGTCTGGCATTAATCAAGGAGGCATGTATACAAGCAGCCTGCAGAGGAAAAAAGAAATTCCTTGTAATATCCATTTGGTTAGGCAATATACCCAATCACAATTTCTACTGGGCAAAGAAATTGACCATTTGCCAAAATTAGTAACACTGAACATGAAGGGATGGGGTAAAGGCAATATCACCCCACTTTCCATAGAGTTGTTCAAATTCCACCATTCAGGTATTACACTTCATTAGATAAAATCAAATGCAAAGTTACCATTTTAATCTGCTTTACACCATTATATAATAGATGAGTTGAAGTGCGAGTGTAAAAATATAGTGTTGTAAACAAATGCTTCAAGTGCCCAGGGTGATTGAAATATAATGGCATCATTATCAATTCGACAGTATCTGTCTGAATGATTACACTCAATTCTATATTATAAAGTGGATTCAAAACCTTACAAGTTAAATGGGACATTCTAAGATACAGAAATAAAAGAATTAGGACTAATAATTTTATTCTCATTCATGCACCACAAAATTGAAGACTTTATGAGTAAACCATTTGAAGAGTACAAAAGGATTTTGCTGCAGTTGAAGCACATGTGTGTGTGCACACACAAAAAAAAAAAAAAAAAAAAAAAAAAAAAAAAAAAAAAAAAGTTACTAGCAGGATACATCTGAAAAAAAATATAAAAAGGGTAATAATTTAAGTTAATATTGCCAATTTACACTAAATGAATAGCAAACTTTGCCCAGAATCTGTTAAGTAAAACTTAACAGAAATGATTTAGTATCTAATGTGTGATTTTTTTTGGTTTGCTGGTCATAACCTTGGGCTTTTTCACTGGAGGGGGTGGCAGTAAAGTTTTCCCGGAAGGAAAGAAAGGGGAAAAAAAAAAATAAATAAATAAATAAATAAATAAATACTCCCTGCCCACCATTTCAAACTATGCACAGTAAGAGGTCTGTATTTTTTTTCTTCCAGAACAAAAAAAAACAAAAAAACAAACAAACACCCCAATCCAGATATATCCATGAATTTTTCCTGTTGGGATTAACTAGATCATAAAACAAAAAAAACAAAAAAAAAAACAACAGCAGCACAGGACAGACATATAGCAAAGATCAGCAAGCTAATCTTGCTGGCCGTTAGTGGATTCGACGACCCTCATCGGATCTCCCAGTATAGATGGTCAGATACCAATTCATGCAAAGTTAATATCGGCAATCATGACCTTTCCCTGTCTCCATATGGAGACAGGGAAATTTACAGTGAACGATTCCCTGCATTTTGTGGATCCAACAATCCATGTGGAAGGTTCTTGGGCCCATGTGAAGGCAACATTTTGTAGCATGCATGGTACCTTGGACCAATTATTTATATCTTACTTACAAGAGTTACAAAGAAAACCAGTTTGGAAATATTCTGTACTGGATTTCACATTATTACCCTAACCATAAAAATAGCAACCCCAACCCTACCTACTAACCCTAACTTATCCTTTGTTCAATTTTATTTATCAAACTTTTGCTTGAATAAAAAAAATAGTCTCTTGAACCACATGAAATTGCCTGATGTCAGTAGAACAGTTAAGAAAAAAAAAAAAGAAAAAACTAAATCTGCTGTTCTGGAGGAATCTTCCCGTCTTTAAGTATCAGCAACAGCCATATGGAGACAGGAAAGGTAATGATAGCCTTAATATTTACCTTAAACAATTTCTTTGTTTGCTGTCCATAACACTTGACTCGCTGAACAGTAAAAATCTTGCTGATTACAGTAACTCCCTCCCAACTTTTGAAACTATGGACTTTTCAACTGAAACAAATTTGCTATTATTTTTAGAAATTCAAATATATCCGTGAATTCTTTCATGGGTATTAACTAGTTAAAAATAAATTGTAAATAGTTAAAGACTTCAAATCTGTCAATAAAGTAATTGAAGATACATGAACAAGGAATTAAATTATGTATTTGACCATTTATTGTAATTTTTATTTTACAACATTCAATTATTTCAAAAAAGTTGTTAAATTTGAATTGTTATAACTCTGCAATTTTTCTAGTCTCTAGGTAAATCATTAAATTTATGAGAAGGATCAAATTCTTCATGAACAAAAAGCCGGATTGCTTAAGATGGAACTTTATTTCAAAAAACGTAGCCTTACACTGCCCTGATAGAAAGTTGAAAGATGTTAGGGATGGGGCTAATAAATGATGGAGTTGGATCATGTTTTTCTTCCTTCACAGAGAGAAAGAAGAAAAGAAAAGAGGCCTACCACCCCACAAACTGCATTCAATCAGGAATGATCGCCACCCCAATCAACTTGTTGCTGGTAAGTGGAGGTGAGTGTGTTGGATGTTCTTTCCATAAAGAGAAAAAGCTGGTTGAAATGGCGTTCATTCAACTTTACAGGGGAAAATTAGAGCATTTACTAAATTAAGTAGATCTTCCTAGAGACTGGAATTTTTTTATTTTTCCCATTTCATTGTTGCTACGTAAGCTGCGCTAAAGGGACATTAAGTCTAAGCAGCAACCTGAGCAGCAGCTGGAGTCACTTCTGTTGATGACTGAGCAGGGGCAGCGGAACTGCTGTCTTCTGATTTACTGGGTCCAGAATCTTCTGCTTTATGACCACTGTCACTTGTTCCTGGTTCCCCTTCAGAGTGCTCTCTTTGCCCAGAACCTGTACGGCCCCCTCGTGATCCCCATCTGCCTCGCCTGAAGCTGCTCCCACCACCTCTAGAACGCCTGGGTCGTCGCCGGGAAGGAGGAGGTCCATTTGGACCCCCGTCATCTTGAGCCTCACCGTCTCGAGGTGGGCCACCTTGGGAGTAACGGTGCATGGGTGGGCGATAATACCTACGGTAGAAGGGGCGTCGCCGGCGGAAGGGTGGTGGGCCGTGCATCCTAGAATCACCGTCTTGGTTTCCACCATGTTCATCCTGAGGGATGCTACGAGATGGCATGCCACGTCTTGGGCCACGGAAGAAACGTCTCCGTCTCCAGTAGGGCCTGCGCCTCATTGGGGGTCGGCTACGGTCTCCTCCACTACCATCTCCTTCAACACTGTCCCCGTCATCTAGGTCATCTTTTGCCTCTTCACCTTCCTGAGAAGAAAATTTAAAAAAAAGGATGCCTCATAAGTTTTGTACAGGATATTGTAGATAATACAGTATCGGTGGCTTTGCCACCTGCAATCTAGCTGGTCTCATCTTCAAATTGATCAAGCAAAAAGAAAAACAAAAATGTAATGTCTGGTGAACAGGGATCCATCCCCAGGACAAATAGCTAAAGTAGTCAGAGAACTTCTGAATGAGCCAACATAAAATGGCCAGTGCCATATTGGGTGGGTATATGAAGATTGTAGTTTCTGTTTACGAGTAAAATGCTATTACATAGCATTGTTAGAAAATCAAAGATATTGAAAATGACAAATTACCTCCCTGGCAGCACCACGGCGCCTCCTATTCCACCATCGCCGTCGATACCTGCGTCGATCTGCAGCATATTTGCTACCCTGCACATGATTTCCACCAGGTCCAGTGACATTGGCAGCTTCATTACCCTGAATGAATACAAAAGAGAATTGTGAAGTTCAACTTGTCTTCAGAGAAATGTTAAAATATCATGTAGGCAAAAAAAAAAAAAAAAAAAAAAAAAAAAAAAAGGCAAAAATCAATGCATTACAAAAAATTAGTAAATTCAAAAGTCAATAATGAACCTTCCTGCAAAAAAACTTAACACTAAGTTTAAAATATACCTACACAAATGAGCTTAATTAGAAACAATCAAAGAGTAATGGGTTATGTTATGCTAATGGAATATTTTATATATTTGAAGACTTGCATCTCTCACACACAACTCTAAAATAGATTCTCTACAGAATCAACAACCCAACCGCAAATGGTCTTAGAATATTGTATGTTTATGCCAAAACTAGTCTTCATTCTGAATAACCTTAAAGTATTTACAAGTTATGCAATCTGCTATCACCATTTCCTGAAGCTACTCATTTCTTTAAGAGAATGTTAGATCATACATTATAATTATATGCTGTATGAAAACTTGTGGACAAGGGTGTCACAAAATTGGGTTCTACATTATGCAACTTCCTCATTTGTCCTATAGTCTGTCCCCTTTAAATAACATAGGAAAAACTTTTTCATCATACACAAGATTTCTAGCTCATTAAGATCTTGAAATATTTAAGAGGTTTAGAGTCCAACTAAGATAATATACATTTTAAATGGGCCACAACCATAACAAGATTATCAGAAGCAAAGATCAGATAAAACCTGTTTCATCAAATGTAAGCTATTCAGGTTTGAGATAATATAATCATCCTATCATGAATGGGAGAACAAATAATTACAGAGTCATTATCTTGGTCAATACCAGATCATAATAGAAAATAAAGTTCCAGTCAAACCTTGGCCATCTGGAACTTAGTAAATTGGAAGACAAAAGAAACTTAGTCATAACACCAAGCCTAATTAGATTTTAATAATTAGAACTACATCATTTATCAGAACATTAAACTTTAAAAAATAAATTTTTAATTTTAGACCTTCACACCTTCAAGAAATGTGTTAGTTTTGAGAAGATTTTTCTATTTGAAACATAACTATAATGCTAAACTGGACCCTTACTCTCCATTAGTTGTAGGAAAACATTTATGAAATTCTCTTTATCTGCTTGTACCAGTTTGGCAGTATTTTTTCAAGAAATCTAACCCAACAATAAAACAGGTCTTTCTTTGTGCAAACAAAAACAAGTTGAGTAAGAAAATTGTTTTGCAGTAATCTTCCAAGTAGGGAAAGTCTGCCAGCTTCATAAGTAATGTTAAAAATATTAAATGAAATAAATATCAATTTAACAAGCTGAAACATGGTTGACAATACACCACTGAACCATGAGGGTACATATAGTGCAAGGGTTATCTGGTGGGAAACTAAGTAAGCTATCTGAACCATGAGGCAGGTTTAGTTAATGGTATTTGGTCAAATTTATTGGCAGTGAATTTACTACTAGGAATTTGTACTAGAAGTGTAAGTATGGTAGAAGGCAAGCTGTTCAAAACATAAGTGATGAGTTTGGTGGACACACCCAATACTTATTACAAAGATTTTCAGCAGACTTAGCATTTGTCATACCATCATATTTGCTTTAAGCTTTCCCACCCATTATAGGTGTACTAGTTATCAGATTTTAATTTGAAAGTCACTTAATACAGAAAACAAAACAAAAACTTTAAAACAAATCATTTACCATCCATAATATTTACTTTTGATACTAGAAAATCAAACTTCGAAGTTTTATAGTATAAGCCTTCAATAATTTAAGTTACATACCCTCTGTTAAAAAGAAAAACCTCTTGTAAGGTAAATTATGAAAATATAACCGAGTGTTGTGTTTGCAAAAAAGGTCAAGATTCAAGTTTACATTCTAGCAATATAGTTACATAGTAAATAGAAGTCTAAAACCTTAAAATATTTTTCTAAAAATTAAAGTTCCGGATTATTCGAAATCACCTAAAATTGAAAGGGAAAAAAAAAAAAAGAAAAATAAAATAAAAAACCAAAATGTTCTTCCAGGAGATTGGCATTGCATGTAAAAACCAAATCTTTACCGTAAAAATGTCTACAATTTTATTTAATAAAATCATTTGACTAAATATTCAGAGAATGTACGGAAGCTCTGCCAAATTATCAGAATATAATAACTGGGTAGAAGAAAGAAAAAACCCCAAATTTACATAAATACTAGGGTTTTTAATTGTTTCACATTTTTGGTTGGAACAAGAAAATGTTTGAGGTGGGCATATATTCAGTTTATTGCAATGTGTTTTGCTAATCAGGAATTCACAGGAGACTTATGGCCAACCTAAAATAGTTTACATTTCTTTGGCACATCTTCCAATAGAATTCCTAACACTTTAATGACATCTTAGCAAGTCTGTTGACCACATTGTCACTGCTATTTTAAATGTAAATTATATATTTTCTAAAACATCAGTTTGCATTACTAATTTAAGTAAACTTTCCAACAGTATTTTGTGGAAAACAAAATGTTTAGTCAGACATTTCATTAGTGTTCTAAACTTAATCACCAACTTCTATTGCCATAGAATATTCATTTTCCAATAATAATGAATACATTTGTTTTATTAAGTTGAAGCAGAATAAGCCACAAATGTAGAAAGAAAGAAAAATGCATATCTTGGTTAAGGCTGGTACACCTGTAGAGAAAACATTTCTTGATAAGATAAAGTGTGGGGATAGATTCAAGGATAAAGTACTTTCATGTTTTAAGCATTCCAGGATTATAGCTAAATGCCATATAACGAGTGAGGTCCAATCACTCAACCCCTCCACCCACCAATCATGACCAAATCAAAGATTTCAAAGTTGTACTTGGCTTTGTGTCATCTAATCCACTTAACCAGTTTTCTCCATTTATTTTTTCACCCGCATTTACCCATATTCAATCACATTGTTTCAGTAAAAGAAACCAGCAGATGACCATAAGTTTGTATAAGTATTCGTAATTATAAGACTTCTCTGCATGTCAACAAGGAACAAATTACATGCAATGGAGAACTAATACGCTTACAGTACGCAAAGTTACAAAATGCACAAGTAAATAATTAATATTTCTGAATACTTTGTATACTAAATCACATGCTATTCAGTTTCCAACAAAATAATGAGACAAGAACAGTTCAAGTAAAAGCTCAACTTACCTTCTCTCCTTCGACGACATCGAACTCCACCTTCTCACCATCTCCAACACTCCTCAGATATTTACGAGGATTATTTTTAATTATGGCTGTCTGTTAAAGAAATAAAAAGATTTTTTAAAACCTTATGGTACCATAATCTGTGGTGACTTTGAACAGTTTTTAAAAATGATTTGTTTATCTCATCTAGAGCAATTCATAGAAGAGATCTAGTCACATGAGAATGCTGGAACACAATTTCTGTGATCATGACAATTCAAAATGTGAGATGTCCAAAGTCAACCAGACTTGGGGTGACTGGACAAATTCAGTTAAAACATTGGGGTTTATTTTGCTTAGCATTAATAAATCTGATTATGGTTGTAGATGGTGAATTACAGATTAATGCAATTGTCTAACCCAAGATCCCATAAAATTACAAGTTATAAATCCATTAGTTAATGTCAAAAATTCAAATATTTCCAGTCTTTAACAGGATAATCAATGATCATCCATCAAAATCTCGTCTTCACTTTGGTGAGTCTTTTGAAAATGACTTTAGAAAGGATTAATCCGCATAATTCCATGATGGGAAATTAGCTTGACTTGCAACTGTCCAAAGTCACCCCGAAATGAGAAAATCTAGGGTGACTTAAAAACAATTTTTATGGGTTTAAGCCAAAAGAAATATGAAAATTGTGCAATTAGTATGCATTAATTATTTATGTTTGCAAAGAAAACATGATACAAATAAAAGTGTATGAGAAATAACAGGCAGTACACTTCAGGTGGCCTGTTAGATTTACCTCAGTCTACTCAGCTTACAGAAATCAAGTAGACATTAATCCAATAAAATCACTGCTTCAGCAGTTATGATAGCCGAGAAATACTCAAAGGATGACTTTTGCAAAAAAAAAAGTCCAAAGTCATCCTGGATTATGGTATTTGTTATCAGTTTGGATTTCTTACTCTGAAGAGTAAGAACGTTAACAAAAACAATGAGAAAGATCAATTCAAGTGTGTATGGACATAGAAACTGTCCAAAAACCCACCACGTCAAAACTAGTTTGTATTCCAGTGTTCCCTCGGACATATTTAAGGATTTGTTTATGACTATGGTTTTGCATCACCCAAACACTTTGGCTTTTGAGAATTAAGGCACATGTTAAAACATCTTATTGGACACACTTCAACAGTTTACTATAGGACATGTTCAAAATCTTCACTTTCTCAGTCATCAAACATCGATATAAAAAATGGTTTCAAGATTAAGAAATCATAGTTAAAAAGACAGCATATAAAAATATGAACTGTATAACTATACTTAATAGCTTTTGTTTCTTCAATCTTCAAGAGAACTTCAAATTCGTACTTTTAATTGCCAAGCTGTAATATTCATTTCTGGCAAGCTTCTAAGTCCATGCCTATATTGCTTTGATATGCAATAAACTTACAGATTATCAAGTTTGATGGCATATAAGACTGATTTTCAGCAGGGAATATTAGGAAGAAAATCCATTTGTGAATTCCTCACCCACTCAAGTTCTAGACAATGTGGGACTGGACAATTTACCCTTTGAGTGAGGGGGTCTTATATGCTGTCAATTATATGGTAAATTTATTCCAGACTTACCTGATGTACAAAGACATCTTCCTTTGTGTCTTCCCTACAAAGAGAAGAGGAAAGTTCATCTAAAAAAATGCATTTATAACAGGCTTTTTATTTCAAAACCATATAAAAATTCCAATGAAATTGTTCTACAGTAAGTAATTGGCCTATTACTGAAGCTGCACAAATAGTTTATTTGCAGAAAGAGAGGATACTTTTCATATAGAGTTGCAACAGTAACCATAAATGCACTAAGTTATCTTGCTTTCTGGCAAAAGTGCAACGTTTAAAAATATTGCAGAAATTTTCCTATAAGTTAGTTTTGAAAATCTTGAGAATTTCCATCTTTCGCACTGTTGGGAGGAATTGTCAAAAGTTACAATTTTTCTACTTGCAGAAGGTATTAAACAGACATTCATGGATATGAAATCTGGCAACCAAGGATTAATGTTAAAATATTTGAATGTATTAATGTAATGAGGTCTTTCCTAAGTGGACATTTTAGGGAGGAAATTAGAGAACATGTATGCAAAAACTTTTGGGTGGGTTTAGTCATTTTTGTGATATTGCTGCTTTCCAAGTCTCCAATACACTAGTAGTTGTACTATTTTAAATTCGCAAGTTATACACAGTCCAAAGAAAAATAAATGTCCTCGTAAAAATTGAAGGTTATTTTTAAATTCAAACGATTTGTTTATTTCAGTTCATTTAGCAAATGAAATTCTCAGATTGCATATTACAGTATAAGACTATGACTGCAGGAGTTACACGCCCTTTTTTGCTATGTAAACAGTAACAAAGTTCAATGCCACAAAATATTGGATATAAATAAGCAGCAATAAACGATTGTAGTCTGTATAAATATCGAATTTATAAAAATCCATTTCGTCAAAGTATTTTGGTTGATTATAATTTATTTACACCCAAAAACAAACGAAATACGCTATTGTGATTACTTGTAAAATTTAGTTTCTTCATGAAGAAATTTAAAAAAAACAAAACAAAAAAAAACAAAACAAATAGTTTTTATTTTGCTTAGAATCTTATCTAGTTATTTTTTTTAGCGCCTTTCATAAATAAGTGACAATTTCAAGTTTTTTTTCCTCATGAAAGTCTACACAATACAAGTCTTTATTCAACACAAATGACTTTCCTTGAAAATTTGTATATCGGTATGTAAGAAAACATTGGGCCCATCGGAAATTTTTTTTAAAAATCGTCAGAATGTTAACTCTTCCAGTCGTAGACTGAAGAAAAGAACCATAATTAACGAACCAGATCCATTTTTACCCTTGAAGAACTAAAAAGGTCAGTATATTAATTTTTTGCGATGGGTTCTGTTGCCGGGCCTATTTTTATGTTCATACTAATAAAAATTAAAAAATGTCTTCAAATTAACCGAATTAAAAGTTTATTTTCTGAAGTTATAAAAAAAAAAAACAAACCCATCAAGAACATTCACTTTTAACACAATTAAAAAAGGGTTAACAATCTCGGCAGTTCAGATTATTGTAACTAAATTCTTAATTTTTAAATAAGCGCTTTACAGCAATAAAATGGCATAAAAGAGATTTGTTTACATGTTATGTTACTTATTCATTTAAGTCTGTTAACAAGGAAAGAAGATGAAGTCTAAGATAATAGGGAAATACTATTCACGCATAGTGAGAATTATACAAAAAACGAAAATTACATTGCTTTAATATTTCATAAATACACATGGCAATACATTTGAAAACTAATATTTTCGGAGGTTTTACTATAAAAAACAGAACTAGTATTAGAAAATAAAGCCATTGCCTACAAGTCAGAAATTCGACATGCACAATAAATGGATACCAAAATTAAGGAATGTATCTAGTCCATAGAATTCGAGGTGGCAATCAGAACACATTTATTACGACGAGCTGATATTCAAGTTAGCAATTCAGTCACTCTAGGGCCAAATTAGGAACACTTCGACTGAAGAGGCTAAAAATAGGAAAGAAATCTCTGGTGCAAATTGTAATTTTTTTTTTTTAAATTAAAAAACATAACTTAATTCAAATTGCCGCCATAAAAATGTATATCAACAGAATTAGTTTCATTCTTAAAAAAAAAAAAAGAGAAAGAAAAAGAATCTCTTCTGAAAAGAAGCAAACAGACTATTATGTCTAAGAAAAGCATCTGCGATTTCATCTTGCTACCACGTCCAAATAAGGCCAGATAGAATTTAGTCGCTCTAGATCATAAACACTAACAACATAACAAGTATTACATACAACTTTTTAGAGAGCTTTTTACGAAATAGTGTTACATTTGCATAGAGTAGACGATAAAGGACATAGATAGGTCAAATCAATACAAATGATTTTTAAGGGGATCTCTCAAGTCGTAACGGAGATATGGGATTGCATTTTTTTATGTAGTAAGGAGTGGGGGTGTCCCTTGGCCAATTTTAGAGCAGACTACTTGACTAATCAATAAAAAAAACAAAAACACAATAACTAGCTACTTAACACTGAAACATGCAATAATTACAGTTTAGTGGGCTACGTGAAAATGACTTTCACTTAAAAATAAAGATACAAATCTTAAGATCAATATTCTAAAGATTCAGAACGTTAAGTTTTGCCGTTTT
>VCCN01002723.1:2161274-2172824 GCA_006491835.1 Architeuthis dux
CCCCCCCCCATGACACCTAGCTACATATCAACGCCCCACCCTCTAGTTTAAATATGAGAAATACCCAACACAGATTTTTAGAGATATGTGGTAGCTTATCACTATAAAGAGAAATATCAACATTCAGTTCAAAGGTTTTATTAAGGAAAATGTTATAGTAAGTATATCAATACATTTCTAAGCAGATACTTGTAAACAACCGCCATTTGTAAATCAGAATCAAAGATGTTTATGGAATCTCCACAACGCCCCCTCTAGAAGATCAAACGCCTCCTTAAGGTCCTTAGTCACCTCAACGCCCTCTTGAAACATACCAACGCCCCATAGGTGGGCAATAGCAGTCATGTTGAGAACAACTGATTTAGTCAGTCACTAAGCAGCATTTTTTAAGTTAGAATTTCCATTTTAGTATACTTTATTGAATGTTTTTAATCATATACAAGCCTGGCCGCTGCAGTATCAAACTACACTCCTACTTCTATTCCGACTGAAGATGATTACTGCAACTTTTGTATTGTATATAAGTTGGACGACTTAACCGTCAAAAATGGATTGCATCATAAGGACTGATTTGACCGATCACCACTAAAGAAGCTAACATTTTTTATTTTAGTACTAAGCTGGCACGGCAATGACTGAATTATTTTATTTTATTCTTTTTATTAAATCAAGTATTGTAAACCATTTTTATTAATTTTTGACTGCTATTTACCCTCATCTTAATTTTTATTAGTTTTTTTTTAATCACAATGTGTAAAATGGTTTACAATAAATGAATAATAATAGCTTTTTTACTAAAACCAAGTTGAATTGTAATTAAAAAAACAACTAAAAGTTAAGATGAAGGTAAATAGCAGTTAAAAATTAATAAAAATGGTTTACAATACTTTGTCTAAATAAAAATAAAATAATAAAATAATCGATTGCTATTTTTTACTAAAACCAAAACAAAAACACTACCATGACGGCCTTAATGAAATTGTGATTAAACAAACTAAAAATTAGGATGAATGTAAATAGTAGTCAAAAATTAATAAAAATGGTTTACAATATTTGATTTAATAAAAAATAAAATAAAATAATCGTTTTTTTACTAAAACTCAAACATTCATTGCTGTGCCAGCTTAGTACAAAAGTAAAAAAATGTTAGCTTCTTTAGCGGTGATCGGTCAAATCAGTCCTTATGATGCAATCCATTTTTGACGGTTAAGTCGTCCAATTTTGCTGTAGATATATAAGACTTGTCAATTTAGCTCAGTTGGTTAGTGACCAGCCTACCGATCAGTTGGTTGTGGTTTCAAATCACGGTACGGGAATGTTAATTTTATCTCCCCTAAATTTGGTGAGAATTGTTTTTGTTGTTCTCGTTTTTTCTTGTTGTTCTTGTTACGGTAGAAAAACAAAGTCAACATTTTAAGTTTTGCAAATAAATGTATTGTTTATTCCTGTAGATTCGTTGTAGAGCATAGGGCCACTTTTTGTGGTTTCTGTAGCAAGTAGGCTTTGCTGGATGGAGTTGATTAGCCCACGTCCAAGCGGTAGGTGTTTTCAGTCAGAGTAACCATCTCTTAGGTAGACTGCCTTACAGGGCTGAAGTGCTCCAACTGACCTGTTATTTACCCATAACTGGGGGGAGAAGTGGATTCATGCCTTTCCCAAGGGCATTAGGGCGAAATGACTACAAGCAACTTTGGAGGAAACTCGAGCTCAGTTTGCCGATTCTGTTTTCCATACCAGTAACCGTTATGCCACTCTAGCAAATAAATAATCATACAGAAAATATTGTCCTCTTTAATCTTGTGTAATGAAAAGCATTCTCTTGAATTTAGGACTGAAGAAAATCTCACCATATAAATATTTTTTATAAAGCTACTATCTATATATATTTAAAAGGTTCTTTGATGTTGGTTATTTTGAATTCATAATTTAAAATTGTGTGAGTTTTTTCACTTTGACATGCTAAAAAAATCCAAGTTCAATCAAATACCAACATACTTAGTCTTATGGATGTTATACAAATAACTAGAGACATTGTTCTTTTTTTAACTGAAAGAGACATGGAAAGACCATTATATTTATATTATGGAAATAAAAGATAAGCTCTCAGCCAACGCCATTGTCAGGGGAAGTAATTGTGCATGGATCCGCCCACAAATTTAATCACTTCTTCCGTAGTCTGTTGTCCATCCTTTCACATAATTTCACTGAAATCCATTGAGATCTTTTGGAGATGTCGTGTGGACAGTCATGAGCAAATGTATGATAAAAAAAACGGAAAAATATCTCTCTATCAAAAACAGTATCCTGGATCCATCCCAAAATTTAACCAATTCTTCCTTAACCCATGACCTACCCTTCCACAAAATTTAATTGAAATTTATTAGATATATCATGTGGACATCCGGAAAGACTGAAAGACAGACACGACCGAATACATATACCTCTCCAACTTCATTGACAAAGGTAACAGGAATAAAATAACACTGACTGATAGACATTTCAATATAATTATAGAACACAAATTATTAAAAAATCATTTATTGTAAAGGCATTTCCTCTTTCCGTGTCTGCATAATATTTACTACAACTTTTAAGAATCATTAGAAACCGTCAACCAAAACTGTCACCATAGGTTTCATCAGTTTTTAAGTTGCTCTGGCTGCTGGCTGGCTGTGTATATATTTATCACAGGCCACACCAATGGAGCCAATTTCAACATCTTTAGAAAAACGTTTTTTTGTTTTTTTGAAAATTCCCCACCTAAATAGGTTTTTAGTGGTGGGGGTTTCAATTTGCAATGTAAGTCTATGCTAAATTGATCATTTGTGTCCAGCAGCATCCATGCTTGTTTTTTTATAAAATACAGAAGTTTTAGTGATCACTGTTCAACAAAATGCGAGAGAAGTAACTTATTCATTGATCACCCTTTTTTCCAAGTTTTTAATTGATCACCCCCAACACGGCATGCTGCCAAAAGACATTGGTCATGTGACGGTTTCTATTGAGTTTAGTAATTAATCAGTTAACAAGTTTTAATGAACATCCATGTTTTGATGTTCACAATCAGGAATATTGTTATTTCCCTAACCTTACCTTTATTCTGTGTGTGTGTGTGTACTAATAATAAATATTTAACTTCTTTATAAAAAAAGACTGTAGACTCCTTGTGGAGCATAGTGCCTCAACTGCACCATGCCAGCAAACTCAGTTCTGGGCAACTCCCTTCATCTGGACCCATGTCATTATGTCCATCTTTGCCTCACTCTTGACCTGCTTCCCCTGGATTCCAGTCCAGTGCTTGCTTTGTGACATAGTCAGAAGGTTTATGTAACATGTGTCCAATCCACTCCCTCTTTTGCTTCTTTACATCCTGGTTGATAGAGCTCTGGTTAATTTTCTCCCACAGGTTGGCATTGGAAATGTTCTTATGTCATCTCATGTTCAGGATGTGTCATAGACATCTGTTTAAGAAAGTCTGGAGCTTGTTAGTAATGGTGTCAGTCACACTCCATGTCTCAGATCCATACAGGAGAACTGCCTTCACATTGGTGTTGCAGGTTCCATGAACTGGCTCTTGTTAGGCTTTTACTAGCATACATCATAGGCCCTTCTGAAGGGAAATCTTGCCAACCAGTCTCTCGTTGGTGTGCTTCCATGAGGCAATAACTGGGATGATACTGCTGTGGTTTCAGTAGTATGTAGGCTTTATAGGGTTGCTAGCCCCACGCCCAACCTTCCTCTTTAACTCAGGCTTTGGACCAGTAAGATGGCCCAAAAGGAATGTGCATCTCACATATAGCAATATACTTTCAGTTTGCTTTTTCTTATCTATCCATTATCAATTATCATAATTATTCAGCAAGAACAGTGTTAACTGGCCAATCCTGCTAAATGTTAGGATAGTTTCCAGTGCAAAACTGACTATATATAATTGTTACAATTCCTTGATCTTTCTGGTGAGGTCCTAATATTACCACCGTTATTAGTTTTGTTTGTTCATACTGATATTTATTAGGGTTACCAAGTGTGGGGTGACCCAGTGAGTATTAAACTCACTACCTTAGTAATAGTTGGTGAGACTAGAGCTTGCTAACCATTGGCCTCTGGAAGAAATATCCCCAATTTGTCCAGACTGATTGGACCAACCTACAAGTGAACTCTCACTAACATTGTGAACTTACCACTGCTTCTTATCAAGAAGTAAAGGTAGTAAACTTATTCATCTGTTAATCTAGATCTTAATCACCTCCTTTTGCTCTCACCTCTCAACCAAAAACAGATTAAAAACACAAGTAGGGAGGCAAAGGGTTTGATTTGCCTACAGTTTTACACAGATTAAGTACTAATAAAAAGTGTTTTTATCAATCGACGATACACAGTACAAATCACACAACATGCAACTTAATAAAGAATATAAAGAAAATTGTTTTCTGCCTTTCTTGGCAGCAAAAATATCAATTGCCTGAATTTTCCCTGCAGTTTGGCCCGAATTTGGGGGGGGGGGGCAGTTGCCCCCTTGGCTCATTTGCCTATGCTCTCAGCTATGTCGATATCTAATCTGTGCTGATTACTCACTGCTGTAGACTGACAGTCTGATTAGTTGAGATGAAAAGCAACTAAAATTAAAATCAAACAAAAATACTGGTCAAAATTAATAATGGCTTACAATGCTTAATAATAAAACAAGTGTACATAAAAACAATAACAAATATGGTGCCGAGCAATCGGAGAACAATGAAGGATGAGTTTAAGGGTTAGATTTGATCTTCTGCCAGCCGTAAAAAAAGCTCTAGTAGCTCAGTTGGTAGGGCAGTTGCCATACATAGGCGAGCTTTCCTGAGGTAAAAGGGACGTAAGTTCAAACCTGCATTGTTTACTCACTGCCATAGACTGATGGTCTGAGTAGTTGTGATGAAAAGCAACTAAAATTAAGATGAAAGAAAAGTACTAGTCAAAAATGAATAATGGTATATCGATGTTGTTATGGTTTTTAAAATAAATTTGAATCCCAATCAAAACAGGTCTGGTTAGTCACTCAATAGAAACTGTCACTTGACCAACGTCTTTTGTCAGCATGCCATGTTAGGGTGATCAATTAAAAAATTTGAAAAAGGTGTCATTAATGAATAAGTTACTTCTCTTGCCTTTTGTTGGGCAGTGATCACAAAAAAAGTCAAAATTTTCAAAAAGATTATTTATTTTTTAAATGAGCATTATGAATGAAAAGAAATGAAGAAGTCATTATTGAAACTGTAATATAATTTGGGTACAAATTCTGGTGGTCGGAGAGAAGCACCAACTGCATTTGAACCGAGATATCCAGGCAAGGTTTCAGCTTTTCTTACCACTACCCACTGACTTTTAATCTACTCTATTACACGCCTGCTTAATATTAGTCATTTTCTGCATTAACATACTAAATATTTTTGATAGTAAAGAAAAAAAATGGATGATTAAACACGAATTTTGCAATTTTTTACCTAAAATTTGTTTGAGCAAGTTTCAGTGCTCAATCTCAGGAAGAAAGGGATTGTCAGTGGTCAGGAATTAATATAAGCTTACTAACAGAATAGGGCTATTATATCTATAATGTAAATGCATTTCTAGTGAATTTACTACAGAAATACATTGAAAATCAGGATGAAAAGGATTGTCAGTGGCCAGGAATTAATGCAAACTTTTCTAATAGAATAGGGCTATTACCGGGATCTACCGTAAGATCACCCATTTGGGGGTCAAGTTTTTGTAGATGAAAATTTGAAAGCATCTATGTTTTAGTGCACTTTAGTATAAAAATACTGGACAACTTGAATACGCATATAATAATTAAGACATCAAGCTCGAAATATGTCAATTCGTTGTATAAACAAAAAGTTGCTTCAAAGAAATTAATTCACTTGATACTTCTTTACTATTGCTGAATGAGTTTGAAACAAACAAGTTATATTATTTATTTATTACAAAAATTAAATTATTTTTTGTGTTTGCAGATACTAAATACAATCTATATAATATACAGACTGTATTTAGTATATATATATATGTTCAGCTCTCGTAGCAATTTAAGAAAACACTGTCCAAAGAAGTACCAAATACAATTAAAACGAATTGCTGATTGATAGTGAAGTGAATAAAAACACGTGAGTAACTTTTATTGTTTTATTATGCTCAATTTAGCAGTTGTGATGGCCTTTGAATAATGGCCCTGGGCTATTATTTGGTTCATTTTTTCTACCCAAATTTGGATGTTCTTCCGGTTTACCACCTTAATGAATCTGTATTAACTATAATAACATGCAAAGGCAAATTAAACTAATATATCTGTTATTATAGATTAATTTTGCTATCTCTCTATATTCCTGTGGTCTACTACTACTATAACAGTTTTTAGGCTTCAGACTTGTGAGGGAGGAGTAATAAATGAATGACAGTTATAGTGAAGGCTGGGTCCCTTTTATTCCACTACAAACATAAGCAACCTCTTACCCATTCTTACCCTGGTTCATTTATATTGCAAGGGTGGGTGGAGAGGGAGAAGATAAAGGATGAAAGATATGAGGAGAATTTAAATTGTATTGCTGTAAGATACTATGCTCTAGTTCCTGTGGACATCAATTGACTCCTTGCCTCCTTTACCCACTTTGTAAGCAGTGAAACATCAAAAGGGGAAAGGAGTAATAAAACTCAAGAACATGTTAAAACAAATAAAGTGTTAACTAGCATTCCAAGGGAAATTATGAATCACTGCCACCCATATATGCTGTGATGAGGGTGATCAATTAAAAAGTTGGGCTGTGATCACTAAAAAATGTCTGATTTTTCAAAAACAAGCGGGCACAAACTAGTGACCAATTTAGCATAAGCTTGCATTGAAAAATGAACCCCCCCACTAAAACCCTATTTTGGAGGGGAATTTTCAAAAAACAAATAAAAGGATTTTCCTTACTCATTGAGGTGAGTGTGTGTACACAATTTCAAGTCTCTAGTATGAACGGTTAGGGCTGGGCGAAGTCCAGATGGAAGATAGATAAAATTGAACCCCCCTCTGAAAATCTATTTAGGTGGGGAATTTTCAAAAAACAAAAAAAAATCATTTTCCCTACTCATTGAGGAGAGTGTGTGTGTGCAAAATTTCTAGTTTCAACTATGAACGGTTAGAGCTGGGTGATGTCCGGATACATAGATAGATACATAGATTATATATAAATGTGTGAACACATGAATAACCCAAACTTTGGTAGCAGTGATTAATAAGAAATAAGTGTAAGAAGACACCAGAGAAGAAATGAATAATAACCAGAAAGCCTCTGACCTGGCAGAGCTTAACACATGATACAAACAAGCAGAATAATATATAGGATCATTTTGAAAAATAAATATAATGAAAAATGAATACCTTTCTTTTGTTGTGTCTTTTGACTGCCTACAGATCTTTCAAAATTTGGTTGCAGAAAGTGAACAATAATGAAGATAAGTCTGGTTAGTCACTCAATAGAAACCGTCAAGTGACCAACGTCTTTTGGGGTGATCAATTAAAAAATTGAAAAAGGGGTGATCAATGAATAAGTTACTTCACCGTTTGTTGGGCAGTGATCACTAAAAAAGTCTGAATTTTCAAATAACAAGTATGAATGCTGCCAGGCACAAACAAACTGAGGGACCAATTTAGCATAAACTTGGATTGCAAATTGAACACCCCACTAAAAATCTATTTTGGAGTTGGCGGGTGGGATTTCCAAAAAGGAAAACAAAAAAGCCTTTTGCTGGATCACTAAAAATTTTCTAAAAACAGGTGTGAATGCAGTCGGACACAAACCAGTGATCAATTTAGCATAAACTTAGATTGCAAATTGAACCCCCCCCCCATTTTTTATTTATTTACAGTGGGGATTTTGAATAAGACAAAAAAACGTTTTTCTTCTAGACATAATACAGAGTAAATGTTTGAATTTTAATCCCTCTAGCTAGGTTGGTGCAGCCAACCAGAATCACTTAAAAACTGAAGAGACCTATGTTGGCAGTTTTGATGACAATTTTGGTTGATGGTTTCTAATAGTTAGACAAGAAAAAAAATAGTTAGACAAGAAAAAATAGCCTAAACCTTTGGTAGCAGTGATTAATAATGAGATAAAATATACTTAGAAACATTACATATTACAATGCCATTAATATTAATGAAAAAATATCCAAAGGTGCCTTGGGATTGGACACTTATCCCAGTATCCCTTCCAATTTTCAAAACTGTCTGCATATTGAACCCCCCTCAAAGAACCTGTTTAGTTGGGGGAATTTTAAAAAAAACAACATTTTCCTTACTCATTGAGGGAAGTGTGTGTGCAAAATTTCTACTATAAATGGTTAGGGCTGGGCGATCTCCAGATACATAGATAGAACATGTCAGAACACATGAATAACCTAAACCCAGCAATAAACCAGTGTTGTGGGGTAACAATACATGCTAGTACATGTTTGTATAGTTTTAAACAAGTAAGTTACGTTGTCACAGTACAATTCAACTTACTTAATTACTAACTGGATACTAGATGAATGTATCTATGGAGTGCGTAGACATAAAATGCTCTATGAGTTTCAAAATGGCAATAAAGCTGCAGAGGCAACTTCAAATGTTCAGGGTGTTTATGGGATAGATTCTTTAAATGAAAGAAATTGCCAAAGATAGTGTAATGTTTATATAAATGTATCTATATGTTAAATTAATAAACATGCCGAAGCAAGCTCCCAGCAACCCCCATTCCGTTTCCGGTCCCAGAAAACGTGGACCGGAAGTGGGAACAGGGAAGGCCCACTTCTTACCAGGTGAAGAAACCTATCACATGTGTTATCTTGTTCCGTCTTCTTTTCTTAACACGCTTAAACACGATTGCGAATCAATCGCATTCTAATCTCACACAGCTAGAATGAAAAGACTAACAAAGTGAGCAGAGGCACTAAACACAACCAGAACGTTACAGATGGTTTGAAAGGTTTAGAAAAAAAGTGACTTAAGAGATGCACCAAGAACAGGTCATCCTGTTGATGCATTGCAAATGATTTACTATAGAATTACATTGTAAATGATTTATTATAGAAATGCATTGCAAATGATTTAATGATTTATTATAGAATTACTTTGTAAATGATTTACTATAGAAATGCATTACAAATGAGTTACTATAGAATTACATTGTAAATGATTATTATAGAAATGCATTGCAAATGATTTAATGATTTATTATAGAATTACTTTGTAAATGATTTACTATAGAAATGCATTGCAAATGATTATTATAGAATTACATTGTAAATGATTTACTATAGAAATACATTGCAAATGATTTAATGATTTACTATAGAAATGCATTGCCAATGAATTACTGCATATGCAGGTGTATAAGTCGACCCCCAAACTAAAGTGTTAATTCAAGTTTAGTCCAATATTCACTGGATAAGTTGACTCTCCAACATAAGGCAGCATTGTGTCTATCAGAGTGTCAAGTTCACAGGGTCTAAGCAGACTAATATGATCCATTGTGGGAAAATACTTGATGCTTAAAAAGTCGACTTATACGCTGACATATACAGTACTATATTTCTATCAAATTCTGTACTAAGAATCAAGGACAACAGACAAACATATGAAATAAATTTTGTTCAAGAACTTTGTGATCACTCTGTGCGAGGATCAGATTCTGTCAAGGTTGATTATGGGTGCATAGCTTTCAGTTGCTATCAATCATAATAGCATGCCAGTGAGAAGCCCTTTTGGCAAAATATCTGGTGATGGGACAGAGGACAGGGAGAAGTGGATTCATGCCTTTCCCAAAGGCATTAGTGCAAAATGCCAATGCCAGTCCCAGTCAGTATTCAGCCACAGTTTGCCAACTACCGACCCTGTAGATGATTTTTAAATTAACAATGCCAAGAAAAGAGAAATGAATTACCTTCCTTGAAAATCTAAACTGAAGATGCTTTTTTATTTGCACAAGGTATGCAGAGAAAATGAAAAGATACTCAGATTTAAAAAAATACCAGTATTTTTATTTTACAGTTATATCAGTATGTACTGTATATGCTGGTATATAAGACGGCATTTGAGTTTTATAAAAAACTATGCAAATGTTACACTGTCTCCAATGTGTTGATATGATGACTTGGGGGCTTTCTACCAAAGCTCAATAAGGATAAGCTGCAGTGAGCAGTAGTCCTCCAAATACCCTAGTAAACTATTTGTCTTATAGTCCAGCATATACGGTAATTGTGGTACATTTGGCAAGGTAAGCTAAAACTGTTGATGCAGCCTAACAGCAGAAAATTCCTATACAAATGTGTTTTGCTATATCTGCCTTATCTATTTACATCAGTGTTTGCCCAAAACTAAAAAGGTTTAGTTTACGTCTGCCAATGAAGTTGGAAGAGGTATATGTATTCACTTGTGTCTGTCTGTGGCTGTCTGTCAGTCTACACAATATCTTCAAAAGTTCTCGATGAATTTCAATGAAATTTTGTTGAAGGGTGAGCCATAGGCTAAGAAACAATTGCTTGAATTTTGGGTGGGACCCAGGAATTTTTCACAGTTACCTCCCTGCATCATAGTATATGTTCACACAATATCTCCAAAGGTTTACAATGAATTTCAATTAAATTTTCTGGAAGGGTCGGCCATGGCGTAAGGAAGAATAGCTTACATTTTTTACAGTTACCTCCCCTGCATCTTAGTTATATGTGAACTGATTTTCATTCTTTTTTTTAGTGACAATGGCTCTCTGAGTGCTTTCTAGTTAGTGTGTATATTCACCATGAAATGATAATCCCTTAAAAGATTTAGGAAAATAGTTCTATGAATGATAATGAAATTTAAGAATTATGTACTATATTATTTTGCTTGGAGATATAATACTTTCTTTCTGTATTATAACTTAATGCGTGAATGCTGATATCAATTCCAGTAATTACAAAAAAAATAAGTATTGCAAATTTTAGTACCATCAAATATTAGGATTTGCAGAAATATTTATTCTTTTGATTGTGTAAGTGTGTACATATACACGTATACAAAGATACCTCTCATAGTGAAAATTCACTTAACAAAAGGAACCTTTTGTTAAGTGAATTTTAGCAAAATATTTTCAGTTTCAGTCTACAAAATTTCATAAAATTATCCAGAATCATCTAGATTTCATTTATAATTATCTAGATTTATATCTAGTATCTAGGTGCTTATTTTCAGACAGACATTTGGTGAATTATAAAAAAATTATTTATTTATTCATTACATTATTTGCATGTTTATTTGTATTTATACATTATTTAGGAAGTAATTAGTACATTGTACATTATTTACAAGGTTATTATTAATGTTTTAGTGGTCTGATATTTTTATTTGGCACGAATTACTGAATCCCATAGGTTTAATTATTCACTTAACAAATTTTCATTTAATGAGACATTTTGTGGAACAGATTGTCCTCATTAAGAGAGGCACCACCGTCTATGTAAAAAAGCTTTCAAAATCAATTATTTTATAAGTTATATATGATTTATAAATAATTG
>VCCN01002723.1:2184889-2198196 GCA_006491835.1 Architeuthis dux
ATAACGGCTGATGATGATGATGATGATATATATATATAGTGAGTGATAATAAGTATGCGACACATGCATAAATATTGGTTAGAGGTTTATTTTCCTCAGAAGGGTGCTCAATACCTTAGGTAGAGCGATTATAACATATATAGATGTTTATTGGTTCATTCTCTCTCTCTCTATATATATATATATTATAATAATAATTGACAATATGGAAACAAGAAGACTGAGACTGTTTTAGTACATCTCAAAAATTTATTATAAATCCAATGCATTTCGCCTATGTTACGGCATCTTCAGGGAGAAAACTAATATGTAGCAAAAAACCCAGATCTCCCTAACAATTGCATTTACCACCCCCCCACCATCACCACTACAAAAAAAAATAAAACGGTTGTAGACTTTTGATATTTCATTCTAGATGATTTTAAACTATAATTTCCAAAGAATGAAGGTTTTTTTTACCTAATAAACACATTTTATAAGCTTAGCAAAAAGTAACGTTTAGCATTTTAAATTACAGAACGTTCAAACAGCTATATTTTGGTATTTTGGTCACATAACTAGAACTACACTGCATTTTCTATAGTTTTGAGAAGTCCAGATTATTGACAGAGAACGATGTTGGAAGCAGAGAAAAATCAAAGAGGCAGCTCACATCAAAAGGTCGACTAAATGCATTAGCCAGACAAGTGCGGATTTCAACCCGATGTGGCTTCCCTGCTTTAAACATAACTTCTGTTTAACCCGTCACACTCGGATTTTACACCTGAAGAAGACCAAAGGATGGATCAGCCGAAACGTCGTGTTTACGACACAAATAACAAGAAGGAGTTCAATCTTCCGAAGAAACATTTGAATACACTGCATTTATTTCGAACGACTATTTACCTTCATGAAGCACATATAATTACTTATTTGCTATTCAAATATTAGGATGCTTGTCATTACAGAATTAACGGACACAAAAAATAAGTTTAAACTTAATTGTTACTTTTTCTAATTACTAAAAGTTTATAGTCATCATAACTATGATTTTTACTTCCCTGACAATTGCATTTTAATTGACACACCAAAAAAAATTAAATGAAACAGTTATAGGCTTTAGATATTTCACTCTAGATTATAATTTCAAAAGATTTTTTTAAGCTAAGAAATACATTTTAAGAGCTTAACAAAAAGTCATATTTAGAATTTTAAAATACGGAATGCTCAAACCAGGGGGTCTTCCAGGGTCTTCTGGAACCTCAGAATTTTTCCGAAAATGTTTATTTATACTGTTTTCTGAGTGTCTTCCGAGTTTTAAATCTTTTCCTCTCTATACAAGACAACCTTCAAGACCCTCAGAATTTTTCCGAACATTTTTATTTATCTTAATTTCAGTAGCTGATATGCCCTGAAACACAATTTTAGCCAATCTTAGATACATAATTTTCAAAATTATCTGGTAGACCATGCCCCCGCCCCCTAAAAGTCTCCCTCCAAAATTTTAGATCACATACAAAACTTTTGAAACATGTTTTAAATAGACTTCTAGACAACACTTAATTTCAGTAGCTGATAAGCCCTGAAACATAATTTTAGCCACTCTTTAAAATATAATTTTCAAAATTCTGGGGGAGCATGCCCTCAGTCCCGGAAAAATCTTTGCAAGACAGTCAGCTCAACAGGCTGGATCTGCCCCCGCAAACAGCTATGGTTTTTTAGCTTTTGTTTAGTTTACATAACTAAATCTAAGCAAGTAGAAATTATTATTGATTTTTGCTTTATACATCACTGCATTTATTTCGATAGGTGGTCCAATTTTTATTTTTAGTATTCATATAATTATCTTTATCTATATAATAAGTGCTAAAGTTTGACTTTAAGTGCTAAAGTTTGTTTGTCTTCGTGGTAATAACAGATTATCGCATTATCACTATAAATGCTAATCCGTCCAATCTTTTTCAAATACAGAAACCACAAGATTATTGCATTATTGCTGTAAATCCTAATTCATCCAAACTTTTACAAATACAAAAACCACTCTCGATTTCTATGGAGTCTGCATTTGCACTTACATGAAAAAAAACCTGATAAATAAATTCAATAAATCTAACTAGAGTCCATCGGTTGACTGTGAAAGCTGCATGTCTACTTGAATTACTTACAATCTGGCGAGGAATCGGTATGCAGCTTTGTAAATAGTGATAGTGAGCAAGGAATCGGGTGTGCAGCTTTTTTAGTTGGTGAACGGACAAAGCTGCACTTTACTTCATAAAGAGGAAGTTGTCATAGATCATTGTTGAGGTGGAGGAGGGTCGTGGGCTATTTGCAAATGCTATCAGTATAGTCCAATCTTCTAAATGTATGTGCATGTCTGAGTAAGTGGGGTTTATCGAGGATCATGTTACAGTGGTCATTAGTACATGGCTTTGTTGTGTCTGCTTCGAGTCTGTGGTTTGTGTTTCGGTGGGGTTTCATAATCTATGTTTGTTTATGTGTATATGTATATATGTTTGGCTGTAATCATCTGTGGTGTGCGTTGGTATGTAGGCTTTTATTTATGTAGGCTTGTATGCGTAAATGTCTAGTACCAGTAGGGACGAAAGTGTAGGGAACTGAATTCGGTTTGTCAGCAGTGTTTGTGTACGTAAAAAATTTTAGGAAATACCTGAGATATCTAGCTGGCTTCATATATATCTTGACATCCGCATTGATTGTTATTCCGTGTTGTTTCAGAATTAGTTTCACCAAGTGGTCTGGAAGGGGCCTGGACATTGGGTTTTGGTCTTGCATTCCAAAATAAGAGCGGCTTCTATGCGTTTGTGTCTTATGGTGTCATGTTTATTCTTGATTAGCCAAGCCTCTCTTATATCGAAATCATAACAAAGTTGGAAGAGGTATATGTATTCACTTGTGTTTGTCTGTGTGTGTCAGTCAGTCTGACTGTCCACACTATATCTCCAAAAGTTCTAAATGAATTTCTATGAAATTTTGTGGAAGTGTTGGCCATGGGCTAAGGAAGGGTTGATTAAACTGTAGCGTATCCAGGAACTCTTACATTTACCTCCCCTTAATAGTAGCTATATGTCTGTCCACACAATATCTCAAAAAGTTCTCAATGAATGTTAATGAAATTTCCTGGAAGCGTAGGCTGTGAGGTAAGAAACAATTGGTTAAATTTGGGGCCGGATCCAGGAATCTTTTCGATTGAAAGTTATTTTTTCATTTTCTTTTAAACACATTTATCTATTCATCATGTTTGTCCGCACAATTTCTCCAAAAGTTCCCAGTGAATTTTCAATGACATTTTGTGGAATGGTGGGCCATAGACTAAGGAAGAATTGATTAAATTTGGGAGCGTATCCAGGAATATTTTTACAGTTACCTCTACATATATGTGAACTGATTTTCATTCAGTTTTTAGAAACAATGGCGTTGGTGGCGGTAGTGCTTTCTAATTACATTTTTTAAATCATCCTTCATCTTACTATTCAAAAAATTACATTTCATATGTCAACTTAGGTTTCTTCGGTTTTCAAGTTGGTCTGGCTGGCTGGCAATGTATCTATCATGTATACTAGCTGCACCAAAGAAGCAAGCGGGCTGGAAATTTAAACATTTACTCCTTATTATGTCTAGAAAAAACGCTTTTTTGGGTGTTTAAAAAAATCACCTTTGTGTCCAGCTACGTTCACACTTGTTTTTTGAAAATTCAGATTTTTTTAGTGATCACTGCTCAATAAAAGGTGAGAGAAGTAACTTATTCACCAATTTTTTTTTATTGATCACTCCCAACATGGCATGCTGCCAAAATATGTTGGTTTCTATTGAGGTTTTATTGGGTGGTGATCACTAGAAATGTCTGAATTTAAAATTAAAAAAACAAGCGATGCATACATACATACATACATACAGAGCCAGCTAGGCAGACCAACTTAAAAACTGAAGAAACCTATGTTGACAGTTTTGGTTGAAGGTTTCTAATATACAAGTGATTTAACAAGCATAAGACTAAAATGAAGGTGTTATGTTTCTGTAGTTTGAAATCATTCAGAACTTTTATAGTTCTTCACGGAAATGTGATAATGTGCAACAAGGCATTGGATTCTATTGAGTGACCACCCAGACCAATTCTTTTCTTCTATTGAGCTGGTTTTGTATATTTGTTATTCCTATTTGATAAATTCATCCTGAGAGAACCTCCACTGGTAACAGAGCAGTGGTTGTCATAACAAAACAGGCAGCTTGAATGATATTTTTTTAAACAATGACCAAGTTGTCCACTGTATAAAACCAGGTGACAAAGACAGAATACTTTTTATGCAATCAGTGTAGTGCGTTACTTAAGTGGCAGTCAGTTGGGTTGCTATTAAAGGTTAGTTGCCAATCTACATTCCCTTCATCCCCAAACATTTCTTCCTGATCTTTTTGTTGGTTTCTTGATTTAAACTTTTAGCTCAGTCAATTTCCGTCCTAGTCTTTTACTGCTGCTTTCTTTCAATTGAGGAATGTTAGTATCCTGGTCCCACAAAAAATAAAAGCATTAGAGAAGTAGAAAGAAATTCTTGTTCATTTATAAACTCTAATGAAGTATGAAGATATTGTTTACCTACTCCTGTTGCTTCATTCTACAGAGTAGACCAGCCATTCTCAACCTTTTATTGACGACTGCCTCCTTAAGAGCTCTTATCAGATTCCAGGGCCCCCTGTCAAACAGGGATACAACACGAACAGATAGAAATTCATTCATTATTATTTCAATCTCCCACCCACAACAGGCATGTTCTTTGAACGTTCATGTAACGTTTACACAAACATTGAGTTAGGACAAGTACTGTTTGTTTGCAAACATTCCACAAACAGTTGCAAACAGCCAAATGTCATACAAACAGTAGCAGACAATGAGTGTACAGTTGCTTAAGGCTTGTGTCCAAACGTTTATTGGGTGTTTGTATATAAACAAAGTATGTACAGTTTAGCCACCCTCTCAAATCACAATATAAACAACCCAAACATGTTACAAACAGTAGATGAACGTTTGCAAATGGTTGGTTCTGGGTGGACTATGGCCCCCTTCAAATATGCCAAGTCTGCCCACCCTACCCCCAGGAGGCCATATGGCCCCCATTGAGAATGGCTGGTTTAGATGATGTGATTTACACAGTGCAAACAATTAAGACAAACGTGTTCCTTTTTCCCAATCATCGATTATGCCCAACCTGAAATACTATTCCATCAAACAATTTCATAAAAAGGTCTGATTAGTCACTCAATAGAGACTGTCATGTAACCAACATCTTTTGGCGGCATGCCGTGTTCAGGGTGATCAATTAAAAAATTGGAAAAAAGGACAATCAATGAATAAGTTACTTCTCTCGCCTTTTGTTAGGCAGTGATCACTAAAAAAAGTCTGGATGTAAAATAACATTGTTTAGCTACTGTGTTTTACATCCTTATAAGCAAGGATTACCTGCTTCAGAAAAATCATCATAATTCCTCAACTACTAAAAACCACCACAGTTGCGTAATTGCTGGACACAAACTAAGGGACCAATTTAGCACAAACTTTACTCCTTATTATGTCTAGAAAAAATGTTTTTTGGTGTTTTTTTTAAATTACCCCCCTGAATAGGTTTTTAGTGGGGGGTTCAATCTATAATGTAAGTTTATGATAAATTGGTCCATTAGTTTGAGTCATGCTTGTTCTTAATTAATATATATATATATATATACTAGAGGTCATAATGCATTTAGTAAAAATATTTACCCTTATTTTTGTGTAGTTCAAGCAGTTTTTACATATTCTCTAACATACTTTAATACTTAATAGTTCACTTATTTAAAGCTGAATAAAGTTTTACATCTTATTAATTTGATCTGAGATTTTATTAAAAAGTAACTGAACTCGCTGAAGTGGAAGAGTCCATTATTTCAAAAATTCAATAAAACCCATATTAATTAACCGAAACTCACAATCTTTGGTATCTTTATGTATTTTGGGATGAAGAATCGAGCTAGAACTATTTCAGCTAATAATTTTGTAATTTAGGGGGTCAAATCCAGTGCGCATAGATCAAAACTCAATGAAGCCAACATTAATCAACTGAATATCACTATTCTCGGTATTCCTAATTATTTTGGGATGAGGAATCTATTTAGAATCCTTTCATTGAGATTTAGATGGTTATTTAGATGATCAAGGTTAGAAGTTATATTAAAGTGAAGTACTCATTATATATATTAAAAGTATCTAAGTGCCTGAGTGCTGTATTCAGCTAGCAAGCTGATTATAAGAGAGAGAGAAAAGAGTAAGGTTAGCGATATGCACTGAGAAGATTTAATGTATCTTTCTTTCTCTCTGCCTGTTCCTGTAGTAGTAAAAGGAATGCAATGCATGTATGATCCAAAGGATACACAGTGCGATGATGCAATGGAAATAAAGAATGCAAATACATTGTAACATAATAAAAGTGTATTTATTAAAGAAGGCATAACAATAAGGTAGTTCTCAACTGTAAGAGATGCAGAAGAAATTGCCTGTAAAGAAATTCGGTTTACTACTTAGTGTTTTTCGTTGTTGAAGATGTATGTATGTGTACATATGTAGAAGAAGGTGAGATGCGCGTCTCTGAAGTAAATGTGGAACAAAACTATGACTGAACAAAGAATGAAATAAGTTTGTCTTCTTATAGGTAGATGTGAGTGGAGGATGTGAGGCTGGTCAAAATGTTGTCCGTTGGAGTGCTTCTTGTCAATGGTTCCAAGGTAAGATGGAAGGTGACAAGATACAAGCTGTTCCTAGACTTTTGGTCTACAATGGATATTGTATTTCGAGTCAAGTGCTATATTTTCATGTTCTGAAACTCAGTTATCTAAGAGTTATACTTGGAAAGATTAACTTTGTTTCTCGGAATAAAACCTGGGTGTTCTGAAGGAAAATGTATGTGTCAAGAGTGCAAAAATACATATATGGGATAGGTATCCGTTACAGGTCAAATGCTGGCTTAAATGCTGGCATGAATTCCTGATTTAGATAAATCACATTCACAAATTTACCAAATTACACAAGACACATGAAGCTGTATAATAAAAAGAAAGGTGTAAATAATTAGCAGTGTTTCTGAAAATTTAATCAGAAATCCTTTCAAATTTTGTCTTAAATGTAAAATTATTTGTTGTTTTTTTATATAATTAAAAAACATTTATCTATAAAATAAGCTTTTTAAATATATTCTATTTAAAAAAATCAACGATAAAGTCAGTTCTCAAACAAAACATCTGTAGTTTTATTGTTTTTTATTTTATTTTTTCTATATGCTAATTATGTCCCATTGTTTACACTGAAGACAAAATCTCCGGGTCTAAACATGAAAAACTGAATTTTTAGATTGAAAAATTCTCCATTCATTTTTTTACAAATGGGATAAATATTTATTACAATAAAAATAATTCTTATACAAGTTTTTAACCTTTTTTTCTTGTCATGTATCGCTTTTTCGTCAAAGGTAAGTTTGGGTAGTACCTAAATAGCTGAAAACAGCATGGGTCCTCCACTGTACGGTTGCTATAACTTTTAATATATTTTCATTCCAGTAAATTCTTTTTAATTCTTAACCTTTTTGTAAGTTTAAAGATCTCGGTAAATATATATCTCAGTAAATTGTATCTCGATGAATTTTACATCTCTATAAATGTTGGTAACTTGTTGTCGGTAAATATTCTGACCTATAAAATTGTAGCCTCTTGTAAAACACTGGTACTTGATTTGGCACTACTGTTTGGCAGTCCCACATGTTTTTCTGCTTCAATGTTCCAAATTTGTGTACTGCAATACTGCAGTGGCTACTTTTTTTTCATGTGCTGGTGTACTGTTGATGGTAATCACTTTAATTTCATCAAATAAAATAACATAAGAAAAAAATAAAAACAAAGATACCACTCAATTTGAAGTCGTTATTTTTTAATTTAATTATTTTAATTTATTTTAGTTATATCTGGGAGGAAATGAATATTGTGGTACAGAAAGATTACGGTCATTCCTTTCAAACCTTAACCTCTTCACCTGCACTTGAGCTCCTGAGGAGAAAGGCTCAAATTAATTTTTTTAAAGTTACATTCACTGACTACAGAAATGTTTTTCGTCTAATTCCATTTTTGCAGTTGGTTAGCCATGCAACTCAAATATATTCCTTAGTGTGGGTGGAGAGTTATGTCACCTATGAGCTTAATTTTAGTAACATATAAAAAAAATTTCTGCATACATTTGAATATAGCACAACCCTTATTTTCGCTCAGATTTGGATACAAAATATTTTGTGTTATACACAAAGTAATTCAGTAATTACTCCTCCCAATTTTATATCTTTACAGGCCCCATATGATCATTCCAATTCAGACTTCAATGTACAAGCACCAAAACAGGAAAACATCATCAAAACAGAAAACAAACTTGCACAAATAAAAATATTCCACGCCCTCCTACCTCTAAAGAATCTACAAGATGTGTAACCTCTACTATGCAAAATATTTAAAAAACGTCCAATACTTATTCTACATGATCTAAAGAAGTAACAATTATGTTTCATATTATGAGATCTTAAAACTCTAATTATCCAATTATTGTTCTAGCTAATCCAGTTGGAAGTAACATTTATTGGTTTAATTGCATATTTCAAATACAGCTTCACACCAAAAATGTTTTTACTACCATTAATAAACTTTTCCCACTGTCAAGATAATGTCTACCATGCGCTTTTCCTGAACTTTATTGAACACTATATTCAAGTCAGAAACAAGCTAAAACTATACTGGACACTGACAGCACAACATTAATTTCACTTAAAGCAGTTTTTAATAAGTTGCTTGACCAGATGGAACTCACCACAACAGACATGCAGGATGTGTGTGATGCTCTATACACTTTGTTACCAATGCCATGAAACTTCAATTACTTTATGTTCAATTAAAAATATGTAGCCACTTGTAAACCAGATTGTAATACTGAAACTAATCCACTGGCAGAACCAAGTTATGTACTTAGAATACCAGTTAGTTCTTTACCTACAAGAGGCTGGCAAGTATGTTGGATTTATGAAGACGCAATGTACTTCGCAATGGAAGATGTAATAGCACAACATTTTTACAGACATGAGCTTATTAACAGAAGATTTTCCAATAATCAATGTCATTATGATTTTAACACAGTCAAAGTAGGCAGACATTTATAATGATAACATATCCAACATTTTCAAATGTGCAGTTTAAGTTCTTTAATGGGGTAGAGAAAATAAATAGGATGTGTCAGGTAATCAGAGAATTGGCAATCCCTGTTAATAATGAATTGAAAACATTTAATCTGGAGTGCATAGTTGAACATCAAGGACATGCAATTAGTGCTGGTCACTATGTAACATATATTAAAAAAGATATGAAATGCTACTATGTAAGTGACCAAAACATCAGAGAAGTAGATAATCTATCACAACAGATATGAAATCAAATGATGGATAATCTTTATATCCGACAGAATATGATAATTATAATATGATAATTATAAAGACATTTAATTAGTTGAGAACCTATATTTGCCGCTAAACGAGCGGCCCAAATCGTAAATGTGAATAAAGAAACCAGCTGTGTGCGGGGATCGAACCCGCGTCCACCCTCACTTTTGTTCATTTCTTTATTGACATTTACGATTTGGGTCGCTCTTTTAGCAGTCGTTCACACTGGCACCAGGCAAATATAGGTTCTCAACTAATAAATGTCTTTATAATTTTCATATATATATATGTATTTACAGAAGAATAGAACAATAAATTACCTTCAAACAGGAGGAGTATTGAGAGATATCAATTGTTTTAAATGAGGTAGCAATAAAATAATAATAATTTTTTAAAAATAATAAAAAATAAAAATTCCACAGAATAATTGTTATTGAATTCCTTTATGAAAGCAAGAAAATTGCATAGGAAAATGTCTCAACCAACCATTGAACAGCATTATATTATGAAAACATTGGTGTATCTATATTCAAATCAGGCCATAGCCAGATAACTGTATAATGTGAATAGTCATATAATAATGTCTGTATGGCTGTGTTCAGCGTAGAAAAGAAAGCCAGAGAAATAGTCAGATAATTGTTTAATGTGTGTATGACTGCATTCAATGTAGAGGGGAAAGCCAGACCCAGAGAAATATTCAGGTAATTATATAATATCTGTATGACTGAGTCAAGCGTAGAGAGGAAAGCCAGAAAATAGTCTGGTAATAATATGTCTGTATGACTGCCCAACGTTGATTGGAGATCTAGAGAGCTAGTCAGGTTATTATATAAAACAAAACTTCCTGTCTGTCTTTAGGTCTCTGTCCATCCTAGAGGAGAAAGCCACAAAGGTAATTATATAAAAATACAACACTTTCTGTCTGTTAGTCTGTTTGACTGTGTTCAGCATAAAGAGAAAAGCAATAGAGATACTGAGGTAATAATATCTGTATGACTGTGTCCGACAGAGGGGAGAGCAAGAGAAATAGTCAGGTTTAGAAAGATAGACATATAATGCATATATAACCATGACTTTTATTATGAGATGACTGGTAGGGTGGGATGGCGAGGTGCAAAAAATGAACCAGCTGATACCATTGAGGGTTGGGTCTGAAAATCATCAAAAAAGTGTGCGTTGCTTGTGAAGGCCCCCTAGGTCCACGTCCCACACCCTGGACATACTTTTAAGGACATTTTCTTCTAAATCAAAACAATCAAATAGATTCCTAAAAGTATGGCTGAAACGTGTTTTAATAGGTTTTAGTTGGAGCCCAAATGTTTTTAATGTATTTTTGTATTATTTCTGATTATTTGAGAATATCAAACAATTAGCATTCCTTTGAGTCATTTAAATAGCCAAAGATTTTCTTCAAAAACATTTTTGTTCTGGTTGCACAATCTAATATTTTTTTCAAAAAACTTTCAATTTTTAAATATTTTCAACCCTTTTTTTCTTTTTTTTTTGTCTAAAAAGTCATGAACGTTGGTTTCATCATAATGCCTTTTTTGGTTACAATGTCAGTCAAATTTTATGGTAACAGGAAATGTGGGCAATATCAGGTTTTGTCATTTTTAGTCATCCATATTTCAGCTGTCTAATGAGATGCAGGTAAATTAAAGTGGGCTTTCACACAATACCCACTTGACCTTTCAACTGAGTTAACAAGTAACAAACACCCGCTGTAAACAAATGGATTTTTCACTATATTTTAAGTAAAAAGTAAGTAAAATCCAGTTAAGTAATCATTAAATTACCTAAAAATTTGTTGAATTCTATTTCTATAGCTACTACTTTATTTTTGGCATAATCAAAGTAATTTTGGATGATAAAAATTGACATTAAAACAATCTAAAACCTGCTTCAAGTATGCAAAAGTAATTTTTATTTTTTCACGATTTCATAACTATATGCTATTTTCTTGCAATTAAAACCAAAATTAAAACTTCAAAGAAGATATTTAAATTACAGCAATAAATTTTAAATTTTTATAGAAAAATTCTATGATCATTGCTACAATTTGTAATGTTTTTGGTACCTACCTAGTTGAGATGAGCAACATATAAATTATATCATTTTATGCAGACATATTTTTGAGTTATGTATGCAAAGTATGAAAGATATATCTGGTCTACACTCTTAGATATGAACAAAAACATAGTGTGACATAGTGTACATTACAAAGCAACAGACACTGGGGTTTTATAGATTTCTTGAGAAATTATAACTACCAATCCACTATAAATCAATCTTTATTATTATTGAATGAAGTATTATAACAAACCACTTTATTAAATTTGACTAGTTTTTACCTTCATCCTAATTTTAGTTTTTTTTATACAACTTATTAATTTGGGCCACTGTTTCTATGGCAACAAATAACAGTGCAATCGGAAATAAAGAGTAAGATTTCGGTGAGAATCGAACTCACACCCTCATTGCCAGAGGGAGACTAGTTTACGCCTAGCTGCTTTTACCAATCAGCCACACAGACCTTATGGATTAGCAGAAGCTGATTCACACTTATAAACTCACTCCCTACAACTGACTCTCTGCACCATATTTATGTTGTTTTACATATGAGACCCAGTAGTCTTTTGGATGAAGTATTGTAACACACCACTCTTTTGGATGAAGTATTGTAACACACCACTTTTTATTACATTTGACTAAAACAAATATTTGATTAAAAAAGTGGTGTACCAGTCCTCTGTTAGATGTTTATCCGTTCTGAAACCAGCCTTAGCTTCAGACAAACACCTGCATATCTTCTTCAGATCATCTGATAAGTTATTATTAGAATGAGATTAGCTTAACAGAGAGAAAAATCTAAATCTGTTCAGCCATTTTGTATTCACTACAATGTTTGCTAATACAGGTTTCCCCCCCACTCTCTGAAAATAGAGCGTAAGCCGAAATAGCTTAAAGCGAAGAAGCATCTACCATTAATTTACATGGGAAAAATAACCTTCTTGTATGCCTATCTTGTATATGTTTTTTGACTAAGCTAAACACCCTTACTGGCTCTCTTAGGCTTTTCTTATACCGTAAGACACATTTTATGAATGGATGCACAAAATAAATCAAGCAAAGGCACAGATGCTCACAGACACAGTTCAAAGCTATGGCAGCTTGATGTCTTTTTTAAAAGCAAAGCGGCATAAATCGAACTTTCATAAAGCAGTGGATACCTGTATTACAGAAATTGGCTTATTAACTTTTTTTACTTTGCAAGATCAAAAAACTGATCACCCACTTAATACCTACTTATCCAGTTGTAGAGACCTCTACCTTTGGCACAGAATTTATCTAGATCAGGTTATACTTTGGTTCCTGATATGAGCTAAGATGGCGTCCAGGTTCATCATAATAGAACAAACCAATCAAAAGCTTTCTCTTCAACAGGTTTTCTCCTTATAATCAAACAATGGGCATTGATTCTCTCTTTTCTTTTTCTTATCTTTCATTCAGCTGCTAAGGTCCATTCCTCCTTTCTATCTCTGGTACTCTTCTACTGCAACTAGAATAGCACAATATGTACATTCCTTACCTGCAATGTAGCTTAAATCGTACATACCATGTGTAAAAATGGACTAAAGAACATATGAATGTCTGCACTTCTAGTGAACCATAACTGAAAAAGCTTATTTTTGCAAGACTCTTAAACAAAGATTGCACTTAGTCAAGGTTGATTATGGGGGTAACAGCTTAAAATTGAGCAATGAACTTGGGATTCCATGGTGCAGACGTCAGTAGAAGACAATACCAAAATACGTTAAGGCAAGC
>VCCN01002723.1:2235344-2274412 GCA_006491835.1 Architeuthis dux
TCTGTTGTGGATAGTGGTGATTAACTGATATATTAGTTTTATTGGCCTTTGCATGTCATTATAGTTAATATAGATACATTCCATAAGTAATAAATTACTTTAACAAAATATAATTGCAAAAATATATATGCAAGAGTAATGATATCTTAATTGTAAACACCATGGAATTTACACGGGTCCAGTTAGCAATAATAATTTGCATAACTAAATCTTAGCTTTCCATTAATTCAATTGGTTTCTCCATCTTATCTTCAAAGTTTAATGAGATTAGTATCTTACTGATGAGATTAGTATCTTATTGGCCCTGTCAAAGTTGACAATGGGTGTAACAGCTTTTTACTATTACTGCTTCAACGGTAAGGTAGTTGTGGTAGTTGTGGTAGAGTGATTTGCCCAAGTGTTCATTCACTCACTCTCTTCATCAACTATTGTAGCATACCTGGGACGAGACATTTTGCCTAGATATCTGGTGATGGGACAGAGCACAGTGAGAGGTGGATTTGTGCCTTTCCCTAGAGCATTAGTGCTAACTAAACACAAAACAGCCAATATATCTCCACAATGAGGTTAATAGTTATTTTATTTACTAGCATAGTACTCATCAGAAATGATTGGATTATTTACGTATGGATGAATTATACAAATATATATTTTTGTATAAATGTATTTATTGCATCAAAAAATGCCCACCTTAAACAAAATTTATATTCCTGTCGAACACTCCATATTTTCTGGGTTTTTTTAATAGTTTTAAAACAATAAGGCAATAGAATTGGGTAGAAAATGAATTTCTTTTTTAATATGAGAAAAACATCAGTTTTATTCATGAAAAATCAGAGATGCCTATACTTGAGGGAATTGTTTTCCATGCTACTACTAAGATATCAGCAGCAGTAGTAGTGATGTAGATGCAAACACAGACACAGTAGCTGTCTGTTCAAGTGTATGCGAACACACAGACACCAGCTTTGCTTTACCCCCTTTCTCTCTGTTTTGTTTGCTTTAGCATGACAGACACCAAACAAATAACCAACAAACATACAAGCAGACAAAAAAGTGACATGGGCTTTTATATAAAAAGAAACTTTGCCTTATCTGGTACAATAGTGTGACACTCAGTAAGGATCGAGCTTGTTAACCATCACGTTATGGTAGTTACCTTAATGAGGCCAGTATATTTTGGAATATGTTGCAATCAAAGCAGAGATAGGGGCTTGCTTGGTGGTTGTGTATTTCCAGTGGTCAATGTTCGGGCCTAAGCAAAATAATTGATTTTGAATGTTGATTCTTTGAGCAGGCAAACTCTCCCAATTTGGAAGATTGGAGTAATACAATCTTCCTAACTCCCCTCCTCCTTTCATTTGGCCTTGTGCCAAACTAACTATAAGGGGTAGGGTCCTATCAGAAATCAGAACAAATTGAAAATATGTTACCTCAATAATCGAACAGGAAAAATCGTCACGCTGTCCGTACTAATTGAAAATCCATAATTAATGAATTCTAGATTATTTCTGCTATATGATTTTGAAATATTTACAGTGTTGTACAGTACAGATATTCATCCTAATTTTGACAAAAAAATGAGCAAAAAAGTCCTATTTTACTTATCTTTTAAATGATATAAGAGCAATATCTGTCACAATTATAGTATCAGTAGCAGCAATCAGACCTCTTCCTTCCCTCTTATTAAGCTACCTAACTTTCTGTTCTCCCCTCTGCCTTCTTATCAAACTACCTAAATTTCTTTTCTATTCTCTCCCTTCCAACCCTCTTATTAAACTACCTAACTTCTGAATACCTCACTATAATTCACCAAATATCCGTTTGTCTGTGTTCGCGTAACTCAAGGAGGGACAGAGCTGTGACCACCAAATATTTTGTGGTTACTAATGGGATACCGGACCATGTCTTCAGCATATTAATTTTTGAAAATTATAAAAACTTTTTAAAACTTTGACAGAGGAGGGGGGGGCATTTACAATGTAAGTATAATGCTAAACTGTCCCTTACTTATCGAATCTTTATCTTGGTGGCCTTTAAGTGAGTAAATAAATAAATAGATAAAATAAAAAACAGAAGCGTTGTCATGTTTTATTTTTTTTTAAAAGGACTTTTACGTCAGTTATGTGATTAAATGTTTTTCATCACTATTACATTAAACAATCTCTTATTGAGGCCAAAGGCCACATTTAGACCTTCTGCAGGAACTAGCTGAAAATATCACCCGTAGGGTCGGTTTTCAGCTTGTTTTGAATAAATTCATTTTACTGTTTGTGATTTTTTAGGTCGGTTATTTTACAAACACTGTCCACCGTAAAGAGTTAAGAAGAGATCATGAGTTGAGTAGTTTTTAATCAGTGAAAACCTTTGCGGCCACTAAACTTTAAACTTGTTGAGAATTGACATGATATAAATGGTTCAAAGTTCATTTCACACTGTGCCTTCCGAAAGGTCTGCAACACCATATATCTTTTACCACGTCACAAAGTAATTGGGGCAACCTGGGTTAGGGGTAATGGTGACGAGGGGGGGGGGTCATCATCCGATAAATGCTCTGCTGCAGGCACTGCTGTTGTTTTTGAAGCAGTAGTTGTATAAATTTATTAGTTTCTGTTGTTAAAAACAGTGTCAAGTCCTATAGTCGTGGATGTGGCTATGGTTCTGTAGGAAAGTTTGAGTATAGAGAATTCTTTTCCAGAAATGCTTAGTAGGTATCTTAGTAAGTATTTTTGACTTCGGTGGACATCCACCACTTGGTAGGTTTTCCAGCTATGAATTGTAACGATAGTGGATTAAATTTGTTAGTTTTTATTACTATCTGACTCCATTAGTATTACCTAAAATTTAACCCTACTACGTTAACATATAATACTAAGTTAAATTAGTTTGTGAAAGGAATGTAATGATTTAGAAGTCCTAACTGTAGTGTCTCCCAGCTCGTGGGAATCTCACTGAAAAGGAAAGATGAAGCAAATGAACAAAGGACAAAGACAAATGTGGTGTTTACCAATCACCGTCAGAGAGAGAACTGCCCGTCCCTCCACTTCGTGCAATCCTCTTTATTTTACCCCAGTTTGCCTGGCGCATGACCGGGAACTCACTTCCGTCTCCTGGGTTGTGGCAAGGAAGTTAACTCGAGGTGTTTGCTCCCTTGTGTCGCCAGGGGAACAACATCACACTAACCTCAAAGGACACTGGCTGCTGCTGATTTAGTAAGCAAAGTAAGAGAGAATGAATTCCTTAGTTCTTTCTTTCACTGTCCCTTTCTGTGATTATAAAAGAAATAATGTTGCATGCAACATTTGAATGAAGAGAGACATATGTACAATGAAAATGCAGATGTGAATTTAATTTAACAAGAGATATTTATTAGAAATGTGCACAAGAGTAGATTGATACAATTCAGAGTATTTTACATGGATCAAAGTTTGTTTCAAAAGAGTTTTTCTTTCAGTATAAAGAATGTTCAGGAAATTGAATGATTGGATTTAGATTAAAGTCTCTTTATGTATAGTGCAATGAAGAAAAGTTTCTTTGGTTGAAAGTATGTGTTGAAAAGGGGCATTCATCTTCCCGAAAATCATTTTCCCAAAGTTCAATTTGCTGAACGTTGAATGGCGGAATCATGACTAGGCTGACTTATCATCTTCTGACTGTTTGGAAAACAAAGGAACACAATTCGAGTTACTGACTGGCCATTTGTTTGTATTTTTTTATTCACAAAAGCACTGGTTAATTTTTTAAAAAAAATTAGTGTGATGTTTACGACTTATGAAGAGAAAGGTGGCCATCTATTAACATCACACTAATTTTTAAAAAATAATTAATCAGTGTTTTTGTAAATAATAAAATACGAATGAATGGCTGGTCGGGTAACTTGAATTGTTTTCCTTTGTTTTTCAAGCTAATAAACAGTCGGGAAGATGATAAGTCAGCCTAGTCATGATTCGGCCAATCAACATTCAGCAAACTGAATTTTGGGAAAGTGAATTCCAGGAAAATGAACCAGGCCCGGTATGTAAATGTTCATATGTATATGGGTGTGTACATATCGTTGATCAAAACATGCACACATTGTCGAGAGGAATGGATAGAAACCTCTCATATAGTAGGTATGCTAAGAGACTGATGAAGATTGTTGTGTGTTTTGGTATTTATTGAAAGTAGTATGTGAGTGGGGTGTAACTTGCCGGAGTCAATAGCATGCTCAGGATTCGTCCTGAGAAGCTTTTGGGATCTCCCCCCGCTTTATCCCGGTCATTTGTCACAGTGAATGACCCATCAAGGGTCGATGTGCCGTTAAACAAAACAATCAATCAATCAATCAATACAATTGATCAACAACTTCTCCCACAATAAAACAATACAAAAACAAAAACAAGAGAACAAAATAAAGCAAATAACTAAATTAAAATGAAATATTGCTTTTCTTCCTTCTTTTTAAAGAAATATATAAATAAATATATATTAACAAATACATGGAATGATGTTCCCGTCTCTATTATTTTATTTAATCCCCTCTTTAATATTTAATTCAGTAATATGTAGGACAAAAATGGACAAAAGCGATACCTGATTTTAAAAACCTAACCAAAATTTTAAAAATATTACTATGTTTTCCAGTTTCCATTTTTATAGATTTAGGCATTTCCGTCCTACCGTAGTTGATGTCGCCAATGATTGGTTCGGCTGACGACATGTTTCGAAAGAATGCCCCCAAAAGCATTGTTAATAACCATATAAATATTAACTACAAAATATCGACCCAATTTCCATGCAAAACGGGCCAGTATGAACAAAGATAGGACAAGTGATCGAGCGGCTGCCATTTTCGATGACGTCATAGCTGGAAAACCTACCAGGTGGCGGATGTCCACCCAAGTCAAAACAAAAGTACTTATTAAGACATCTACTAAGAATTGCTGGAAACAAATTCTCGATACTCGAAGACTTCCTAGAGAACCCTAGCCAGATCATCTTAGACTACTACACAGTTATGGGAAAGAGACCAAAACTGTTCGGTTTCGAACGTGATATTATTGTTGAACTTCGGAATCAGGGACTCTCACAACGTGCAATAGCTGAACGAATTAATCGAAGTCAGACAGTTGTGAAAAATTTCTTGTGTGATCAAAAAAGTTATGGATCCAAGAACAAAGGTGGTCGACCCAAGAAGATGTCCGTTGGTGATGAGAGGGCAGTCATGAGTGCACTGAGGCAAAACCCCAATCAATCCATGACTCGTCTGAAAACAGAAACGGGCATTCAAGTTCACACAGAAACCATCAGACGAACAATTAGGAAGTCAAGATTCGGGCATATTCATTCAGGTACATATATAAAATGTTCATAAATAAAAAGAAATAAGAGAATTCATGAAAGATAAACAGAACATCCCAGTGAAAAATACCGTCAAGTGGCAAAATCAGTTTCATTCAACTGATCCAATTTTGACGGTTAGAAACTCCATGATTACCCACATATATACATACTAGTTATTCCCCGTGGAAAAATTCACGGATATATTTGAGATTATCTATAGGAGTCCGTAATGCTTTTATTTTGTAAAAAAAAAATAAATATCTACTCATGAAATGTTTACGTCTAAATCAATTTTTTTTATTAAAAAGTAACTGAACTCGTTTAAGTGGAAAGGTCCATTGTTTCAAATTGTGGGCCGGAGATATTTTTATCAGCAAAATTGTTACGGTGTTGCGGTCAGAGAAGCAGGGTGCAACAGTCACACCATTAATGTGAAAATTAGAAGATACAAATAAACACATTATATAACAATTTGAAAGAAAGAAGTTTAATTAATAAAGATTCTTAGTAGACATTATCTTGTCACCATGAAATTTCTCCTTGAAGTGAAACGGGTAGGAATTACAATAATTTATTTCCCCATTACAATTTTTTGGGGGGCGGGGGGCAGTTCTCTTGAAACATTTTTTTTTTTTCAAACTTTGAACCTGAGATCCTTAATATTTTCTTTGTTGTTTGTGCTGAGAAAATGAAAATACGTAATTAAATAACTCTTGATTCTTTTTATTTGAATATTTAAAGTTTTAAATGAGTTTTAAATGAGAATATTGGCTTGGTTAGAAGGAGCAAACATATTTAAATGTTTTTCTTTTCTTTAAATTAAACTGAATGACGCAATTAAGTGCTGTGAATAAGCCTATTTCAAGTGGACTTGAAATACACATTAATTCCCCGAATACATTTCGGCTTTCTGATAATTTCGACTTCCCTTGCGACATACCCAAATCGTGTTTTGTTGCTATCGGCCACTAAATGGGAAAGGTTGAAACGTGTTATTCCGATAAGAAATATCCAGGCTTTTTTAATATAAACTAACTGGAATTAGATAACAAAACCGTCCCAGCAAACTATTATCTGTTTTCTTATCGACTTGTATAGTGAATATTGGCGTGACTAGATTACTTTGCAAGATTTTGGTTCGGTATCTTCATTTGTATTTGTTGACAGACAGCGAAACAACTACACAGAATGGCTCCAACTGAAGGTAATATCTTTATTATTATTATTATTAGATGAAGTAATTGTAATCCATTATTATTAAGTTTTTGACTATTATTTACCATTTCTTTGTGCTAAAAACAACTAAACATTAAGTTGAAGGTAAATAGTAGTAAAAAACAATAATAAAATGCGGTGAGTTGAAAAATAAAATAAAACGAAACGTGACTTGCATTTAAATTTCAAATCATAGAAACAGTATATTTTTTTCTGTTTGTTTTCTTACGAAAGCTAAAAATACTAAAATGACTAATTCGATCCTTTATAGTCTGATACAGAAAAATAAATACTGAAAGCAATACTTCATAGTAGTAGTAATACTTACTCTATTCCGGCCAAGATTCGGTTTAATTAACATAGGTGTTTTCGTAGCAAAAACATTTTTCTCAAGTAATTTTTAAGTGCTTTCAATCAATGAGATCTTTGTTTCTTTAGGAATTATTTCGGTTTTAAGAAAAACTAAAGTTTTAAGTGGTTTAATAATTATTCTAAACCAGTGTTGCCAACTCCAAAAATATTTTCGCGCTAGTTTGACTGCCAAAAAGCGCTAAATCTTTTTTAAATAGCCAAACATGGTCAAAAACCACCAAAAAGACACTAAAAATGGTAAAAAAAAAAAATAACCAGAAAATGGCCAAAACAGGCTAAAATGTTTTAGGCGCATACGCGCTAATTTAGCGCTTTTTGCACTGCAAAAACAAGAGAAGCGCTGAATCTAGCGCAAAACGCGCTAAATCGGCAACACTGTCCTCGACCGAACCCTATTTTCCGTCCGTCGTATGAAAATGCGGCTGTGAATTTCTCTTTCTCTCCGTGCTTATGGCATTATTTTTCTTTGAGTTTCTAGTGTGGATCGAACTAGCAAATCTTATGCTAGATTAGTTTGTTAGCAGATGCTCCGCGATAGGCGACCCTGGTAAAATGAGTGGAATGGAAGAGCTATTCTTTCATAACCTTTAATTATGAGAAATCGAAAAACACATAAAGCAAAAAGACAAACCACAAAACACACTAAAGATATCCACTTTGAATCATTTGAATAATATTTTGTAGATTGTTTTTTTTTCCTTCTCCTAAACTGAAAATATTTTTTTGGCAATTGTGACCTCTTGATAAGTGAAATTTTGTTATAAGACTCCTTCGCTATGAGAGGTACAACTGTACATTTACAAAATAATATTTATTCATGTATGTAGTTTTTTTTTTGTTTTTCTTCTTTTAAGAAATCTGATCTTCATTTTTTTCAGAAATTTTTAATTTTGAGAATTAAGTTTTAGGTTAATATTTATTTACCTAGCCGAAAAAATAGGAAAAAAAATTTCCGCCAGTAATATTTTGTTAATCCATTAGACCCTAGAACCTTCGAAGAATTTGTTTTAGCTGGGGATTCTATTTACAACGTAACTCTAATGCTAAACTGGACCGTTACTTACCGTCCTTTGTACAGATAAAAGAATTCGGTTACTTCCCTTAGAAAGTGTGTGTGGGGCGAGATTATAGAGGGTGGGGGGCAAAACTCGAAATCTTCATTTTTATACTTCACCACGTTGATATACACAACTTATATGAATGATTTTTTAAATATAAGTATAATACTTTACTAAATTGAATAAAATACTACTAAAATCAAACCATTTTCATATAGATATATTCTATAGTTTTGAGAAGGGACATTAATATTCAAATGGTTCTTTGGATGATTGAACTCCTTCTTGTTATTTGTGTTGTGAACAACTGTGTTTACGTCATCCCTTGTAAATGTGGTATTGTCTATACCGGAGAAACGGGCCACCCCCTCAAGGTCAGACTTGATGAACACAAGAAGGCCATAATCACGGGTGAGATAGATAAATCTGCTATAGCCGACCAAATCTAAACCCAACATGACAAAGACACAGAAACACCTGAGCCATGTGCTAAGGGTTACCTCCCTTTGAATCATTTGAATAATATTTTGTAGATTTTTTTTTCTTCTCCTAAACTGAAAATATTTTTTTGGGCAATTGTGACCTCTCGATAAGTGAAATTTTGTTATAAGACTCCTTCGCTATGAGAGGTACAACTGTACATTTACAAAATAAATAATTATTCATGTATGTAGTTTTTTTAAGCTGTTAATTAGAAACTGTCACCAAAACTATCAAAATGTTTCTTCAGTTTTTAAGTTGTTCTGGCTATGTATGTATCGTGTGTACTGGCCATACCAATGTAGTTAGAGAGCTGAAAATTTAAACATTTAATCCCTATGTTTTGAAAATAAAAGGCTGGGTGGGGATTTAAAAAGTGTGTGAGAGATCCTAAAAAAACTTGTTTTTTTTACACCATTGAAATGGATTTCTGCTATTTATTTAGTTTTAGTTTTATCAATTTTAAAGAAAACTTGTTATGTAATCAGGGGCGAGATAGATAAATCTGCTATGCCCGACCACATCTGGAGAGAAAACGGCGAGCATCTTCCTGGGAGGAAGTCCAGATTATTGACAGAGAACGGTGTTGGAAGCAGAGAAAAATCAAAGAGGCAGCTCACATCAAAATGTCGACTAAATGCATTAGCCAGACAAGCGCGGATTTCAACAAATCAAAACCTGACAAGACACCGAAACACCTGGTCCATGCGCTATAAGGACTACAACCCTTTAAACATAACTTCTGTTTAACCCATCACACTCGAATGTTACACCTGAAGAAGGCCGAATAATGGATCAGCCGAATTGTTGTGTTTACAACACAAATAACAAGGAGGTCAATCGTCCGAAGAACCATTTGAATTTTCATATAGTTGGGCTCTAATTTTTGCAGCCCCAAGCTGTTGGATGACAAAGAAGGTTATTCTCAAAGCAAAAACAAAGGGAGTTAACATGGTATATTTCTTCGATTTTACCAAAAAATAAACAAAATCATTTCTTTCAATTTCAACAAAGAAAAAATCAAAGTTAAAATTTGAGGAAAATTTTTTTTTTAATGGGAGCAAAAACATGTTTAGAAACATGTTTTTGCTCCCATTTTTTAGAAAAAAAAAGTATCGAAACTTCGATTTTTACCCACATTTAATAGCAATTTTCAAAAGAAAAGCAGAGGAATAAGATTTTGATTCCACGTACAAGTATCAAGTGGGGAGACCAGCCAAAATACGAGGCCCACCCTGTAGAATCGCAACTGGTTGTTGTCTATAGGCTTCTTTGATATTTTATTGACAAATTTGTTGTGCTTTCATTGAGTTTTTTTTTTTTATGGCGGGCACACGTGGATCCTTAATGAAAGAAAGCACAAAGAATTACTAGAACTGTTTGATACATACCTGTCAAGGTTTAGAAATTCTCAGGGGGGAGATTTCCTAAAAGTGCTTATATTTATTTTGCTCCATTCAAATAGAATGGTTTTAAACAAAACTGAAAAGTTATCTGTAAACTGTAGAGCTGACAATACAATAATATTTTATTGCTTAACTCTATTCGAGAAATTTCACTTTTTTCAACTATGTTATTGTTGGCTTTATAATTATTATTTTTTCAACGGGATTGTTGTCTAAACAAGCTTGTTCGACTTTATCAAAGGTTAAATCGAAGATGAATGCAAATTGTGAAAACATACACATACACAGGCCACAAACATACACACATACCATATACACACACACTAGCTATACACATACCACATCCACACACATCCCTGTTGCGCATACATACTTAAGCTCACATGCCACACACAAACACATACCACATGCAGAAGCATACCACATACACACCTGTGTGATTGTGGCATGTGTGTGTGTATTTTGCATCACTTTTGCTGGTCAGCTCTTCGTTGACAATGCACTGACAGGCTGCCCTACGCAATTTTAGAGCAGATCTATACACAATTACCCCCCCCCCCACACACACACACACATCATAGTTTTATGTCCAAACCACATCCAAAAGTTACACAATATCTCCAAAAGTTCTCAATGAAATTTTGTGGTAGGTGGCAATAGGCCATGGAAGAAGTGAATTAATTTTTGGGCGGATCTATACACAAGTACTGCCCCTGACAGTAGCATCGGTAGAGGTCTGCTTTCTAGTTTTTAATTGTAATTACTATTCCTACTAACTTTACTACTTAAAATATAATTAGTATGATTGTGAAAAGTCTGTAAAATAGATTATTTTCAGATCTTACTTTCTCTACTATATTATAGCTATTTTAAGGGATTTAGTGGCTTGTTATTCCTATGATTTTTATATGCATAAATTACATGTTAGAGTGTCCCTGCTAGACAATTCACTTGTGGATTTCATTGTCTACAGTTTGTCATTTGTTCATTAACTGTCTCTCATACTTCTAGGCCTGCATAATTATGAGGTTCTTTATACAAGATACACAATTTCTTGACTAGAATTTAAGGATGCATGCCAACTTTGTTGGCAGGAGTAAATGAAATCAATTTATTTACCTCTTCCAACTTTGACTAGAATTTAACGATGTATGCCTATGAAATCAATTTATTGACTAGAATTTAACGATGCATGCCTATGAAACCAATTTATTGACTAGAATTTAACGAGGCATGCCTATGAAACCAATTTATTTACCTTTGCCAACAAAGTTGGAAAAGGTATGTTTTCACTCCAGTCTGTTCGCACAATATCTCCAAGAGTTCTCAATGAATTTCAATGATATTTTCTGGAAGGGTAGATGCTGGGTAATGAAAGAATTGGTTAAATTTGAGTGTGGATCCAGGAATTCTTTTCAAAACTCCTCAAAGAATTTCAATGATATTTTGTGGAAGAAGTGATCAAATTTTGGACCGCACAGGAATTTCTTTTTTTTTCAATTGAAAGATATTTTTTCATATATAGTCTGATAATTAGAAAAAATCGAAACTCGTACACTAACCTCCCTTGCATCGTTGCTGTATATGAACTGATTTTCATTCAGTTTTTAGTGAGTGTATGGTGTTGGCAGAGATATGTGCTTTCTATTTGAATTTGTAATACTTGAAAATGGTTGTATCAAAGAATTTAATAGAGAATAATGGAAGAGACATTTAAAAATATTTTAGACAGTAACAACATGATAACTAGAAAATAATTGGAGAGCACATAACTCTGCCAATGCCACATACTAACTAAAAACTGAATGAAAATCATTCCATATATAGCTACAATGTCTGGGAGGTAACTGTGTTTCAATTTTCCACATTTTGGCTTATTATTTACTTTTTATTATATGAAAAAATATTTCTCAATTGAAAAAAAAAATTACAGGATCTGCCCCCAAATCTTTATCCCATGGCCGACCCTTCCACAAAATGTCATTGAAATTCATCGAGAACTTTTAGAGATATTGTGTGGCCAAACAGACAGACATGAGTGAATACATATACCTCTTCCAATTTTGTCGACAGAGGTAATGATCAATGAACTGTAAATTCTTCAGATAAGTCCTGTAGAAATTCTTTGAGGGAAAGAATAAGGAAAACTCTACTTTCAAGGGGACCAGTTGGTATGGGCCTACGATTTTGAGGGGGCTTTCTCCAGAACATTTTAGAACATTTTATTTCAGTGTGAAAAAAAAGTATACAAATTGTATATACAATCATATTTACACAATATCTAGGGCCTTAAACCTTTTGCAGTAGTGTAATAAACATCATAATTCTTCTTAAAATCATATACATCAGTTGATAGCACTACATATTCTGGTAATCTATTCCAAAGACCCACCACTCTATTGCTAAAAAAGAATGTTCTGATATTCAATCTACTTCTATTTGCTTCTACTGTATATGTGTGGCCTCTCAGTCCCTTGTACCCACTTCTAGTAAAAAATACATCAGGATTTACTACTTCTAAAACACGCATAATCTTGAACATTTCTATTAAGTCTCCCGATCCCTCCTATTTTCTAACCCTAACACTTTTAGCCTATCCTCATAACTCATACTTTTTAATTCCGGTACTAACTTAGCTGCTCGTCTCTGGACTTTTTCTAGAGTTTATAAATTATTCTAGTTCTTTTATTCTCTTCTGTTACTTGTAAGTACAACATGTATACTACATGTTGTACTTGTAAGTACAATATGTATACTACATGTACATGTATGTACCCATACATAAATCATGTGTATTTAGCACTGATTACAAAATTATTTAATGAGCAGTTTGAAGTGGGGCCTACATTTCCCATCTGGCCTGGGCCTATTACCAGGTGTGCCCGGCCCTGAATAAGGACCAAACTATGTGACTTGTGTACAGATTACTTGGCTGTATTATTATCATTGAATGTAAAAGATTGCATCTATCTATATAATGAACACTGTGACATTTTTCTGTTTGTTTCTCTAGTTCTTTAGTAACAATGGACTCTTTCACTTAAAGGTAACAATTTTGCTGATGAGAATATCTCCTACCCACCATTTGAAACAATGGACTCTTCCATTTAAACGAATTCAGACACTTTCTAATAAAACCTCAGATGAAACTGATAAGATATAAACATTTATTTACACTATCAACCGCTTTGAAGTAGTGTACTATTAAGTCTTAAAGTAAGAGAATGTGAAGAAATTGCTCAACCTCCACAGAAACATGGGTATTCAAATATATCCGTGAATTTCCTCACTGGTAATGATTAGTCTTCTGTATATTAGAAACCGTCAACCAAAACTGTCAACATAGGTTCCTTCAGTTTTTAAGCTGCTCTGTATGTATGTATTGCACACACAGGCCACTCCAATGGAGCTAGAGGGCTGAAAATCTACTCCTTATTATGTCTGGAAAATCTATTTTTTTACCCCCCCCATAAGTTTTTAGTGGTGGGTTCAATTTGCAATGTAAGTTTATGCTAAATTGTTCCCTTAGTTTGTGTCTGGGAGCATTCACGCTTGTTTTTTTGAAAATTCAGACTTTCTTTTAGTGATCACTTCCAAACAAAAGGCGAGAGGAGTAACTTATTCATTGATCACCTCTTTTTCCAATTTTTTTAATTGATCACCCCAAACACAGCATGTTGCAAAGAGACATTGTTCATGTGATGGTTTCTATTGGGTGACTAACCTGACCTATTCTGCTCAAACTAGGTAATTCTTTCAACTATGTAAAAGAAAATAGTTTATGGCAAAACTTGTGTTTGGTTTTCCTCAAAAGTAGTTTGTTAATGGTTTTGTGCTCACACTAAAAATTGATCATGAAAGGAAACTAAACTTAGATTGACTCCAATCTATTTTATTATTTGTAGGCATTTATACCTTCTGTGGGCACTGAGATTCTTATAATATAAAAGCTGTTGTCATTGGGTTTGTTTGTTGGTTTTCTGTCACGCTAAAGCAAAGAGAGGAATAAGGTACTGTGAACAGTAACACACACACAACATTGGCTGCTGCTGGTAAGCCTAGCTCTGTGTGTGTGTTTGCTGATTTAGGCAGGCAAATGCTGCTGGTAATATCACTACTACTGCTACTGCTGCTGCTGTTTTGAAATTATTAAAAAACAGAAAATAGGAAGAGTTGTAGGAAAATAAATTGTGTTTGAGGTCTGCGTTTTTAAAAAAATAAATACATTTATATTGAAATATATATATTTGTATACTCTATGCATATATAAATAATCCTGTCATTTTTTACGGGCACTATGCTATTTTAACTAATATTGACAGTTAAAAGAGAAACATTCTTTATTCTGTTTTTATATTAGTTTCCTTTTCTTTGTATATTACCATCTAAGTATCACTAATCAAGCTAAAATCCATAATTTCATGCTCTATTGTTGAACCATACCAGTGAGCGTATGAATGGCAAAGTTTATATTTCTAAACCAATATTATTTTCACACGCACAATTTTCTTTCATCTTAATTTTTAATTACTTATCACATCTTATCTCAGGCCATGAGTAAATAGTGTGGATTGGAAATAAAGAATAATTTCTGGTGAGATTAGAATTTGCATCCCTTTTGCCAGTTAAATGCTCAGCTGCTCTTAACCACCTTAGCTATGAGAACTCATGGCACCATGTTTTTGTTTCTGCACTGGTAGTATCAGTAAAGCAATTATCTTTTTATTATTTTAATTTTTATTAGATGAAGTATTGTAAATCATTATTATTTATTTTGACTACTGTTTTCCTTCATCTTAAGTTTTAGTTGCTTTTTATCATAGGAAGGAACACACACATAAATCACACATACACCTCCCACCCACTCAAAGGCTGATAGACAAACCCAGCCATTTAGACACTTACCCCATACTGGGCACACAGATAACCAGGATCTGACCCATGTTTAACCAAAACACCCAGGGCTTATCACTGCCCCCTCCCCCTCTCTCTCCTACAACCAACCAACACTCTCTCTGCTTTTCCCAGCTCAGTATACATTTCACACAAACATATGAAAATTCAGACTGCACACATGTCAGTTTTCTGCACTGCAAAAGAGCTTCTGAAGACGCCAAATGAAACTCTGCGAAATGCATAAAGACTTATCTTAATGATAATAAATATGTTTGGGACGTAACACGCTTTTCTCAATCTTTCATTTCCACATTGTCATATTACCCCTACCATTCTGTCAGATTAACTTACATCCACATAACAAACATATTTTCTATATTTATCATATATATCCTATATTTCTAATTTCTAAGAGCAATTGGGATTTTGGAAATGGCCTAAACAGCCGTAACATGTACATCAGAAGGCATACATTAATCCAATACACAAGGCGGAACTATGTTCATAAAAACATTTTGTTAACTTTTTTTGAAGTTTTAATATTTTATAATGTCTGAACTTGAAAGTATTTTTCATTTTCATAGTTTATTATATTTCTAATCTTTCTTTTATTTTTTGTTTTGTTCATACAGAAAAGATTTCTAAATTAATTGAAGTTGCAGTAAAAGCAAAAGAAAACGCGTATGTTCCATATAGCAAATTTCGAGTTGGTGCTGCTGTGCTATGTACAGATGGCACTATAGTTTCAGGTAAGTGTAGTATTAGATACTTCTTTTGCCGGGTGTGTGTGTTATAATAATCCTTTTCATGTGCTCAGGATTTCCTCACTGATAAAACATGTCTTTCATTTTATTCCTTCCTCCAATATGGCACCCTCCACCAGTGGCGGACCTACATTTTGGGGGCCCTGAAGCTTGTACTGTTATGGCGGCCCCCTTCACAAACCAGCGACAATAAGGCAACATCCAACAAGATCCGACAGGCCTTTCTGCACTTGCAATGGTGTTCAGTTTTCTTTTAGTCACTGTAGTTTACTTTATAGTACTTTATAATTGCATGGCAAAACTGCTAAAGTATTTGTAAGGAGTACTCGGGTGTAATCATGTTGAACGTAGGACGTATCTCAACAGCATTCCCAAGCACTCATAAACGAAACGTTGTTAGCGCCAAGAAGCGAGTTGGCTTAGATATCATTTCGCTTAGCGACCGATCACTTATCTCTGTGCTTGATCTGTACAAAAACTACATCGATTTTGATGAAAAATTAACTCATTAAAAAAGTTGCTTTTGGGGCCCCTCCGGAATTAGGGGCCCTTGAAGCTTAAGCTTCATTAGTTTAATAGTAAAACTCTCCACCAAGGGGGATAATACCTTATGCCAGCACCATCTACCTTGAAGCCTTCAAGGGCATTAACTTTAAACAGCCAATTATCATGTTAGACGAGTGTGTGTCTGTCATTAACCTTTAGCACTCTGTCGGCAAGTTCGTTCACCAAGCAAAAAGTTTGTCCTGCCATTGCAGGCGACTCTGATCACTGAAGGTCAGTGTGTTTGGATTTCGCAGTTGTGTTGCCATGTCCATTTCAGTCATACATCAACAGACACATGTAACAAAATAGACCCAGATCATGTTACCAAAGAACCATTGGGAATTTGAAAAGTGGGAGGAGTTATGACCATTAGCATATATAAAGGCTAGATAGAAACAGAAGGGAGGCAGTTGGGGTCGGGAGGCAGTTGGGCGTCCCCGCCTGACGGCCCGTTAGAAGCAGTGACCAGTGGGAAATTTGAATCCTTAGCAGTAGCGGCCCTGAAAAGTGACCAACTCTTTTAAACATATTTTGTTTACGACATGCAACAGAATTTCCGTACCTCGACGAAATCCGCAGACCAGCCCAGAAATTGACCTGCGTGGTACGGAAATAAAACTTCTTAAAAATTTAAGATCCGTGGATTTTGTCGTCTTTTCTCTGCACACACGTGGGAGAGTTTTTTGTCCGGAATGATTTTCCCTCCACAGAGAAACTTGCCTTAGTTCGGCTCCCGTAGGCAGACCCGGACAGAGAGACATCATCATCATCATCGTCATCATCGCAGTCAACAGCCTGCGGAGGAAATGATCGTCTCTGTCTCTTTCTATCTCACCCTGACTTTCTCTGAAACTACTATCTCTCTCTCTCTCCCTCAACATCTCTTTCCTTCACGGCGACCAGAGAACTAGAAGCTCGATTGCCCGTTATGCTACACACACAAGTAACAGGCTTTAAAAGTTATTAAGTAAACACATTCTTGGTGTCCTTGAAAAAGAATGCAAAGTGCTAAAGGTTAAGAATACAGCTTTCTTTTTGTTTTCTGTTCCTCTGTTCGGATCTATTCTGAGCTCCCTCGTCTCGGCTCTGAGCTTTATGGATTATCGAACGCCCACGCTTGTGTCATTTCCGGTTTCCACATCCTGTTTTTTTGGACACCTACCTATATGCTAAGGTGACCGGGTCACTTCGATTTCCGCACAGGTGTTGACCTCGAAATAACCTTTTCGTGGTAGTATATCATAACAATAGTATCAGTAGCAGCCATAAGCCGATTCTGGTGTTGCCAGGCAACAACAGCAGCTGGATGAGTGCTAAGGTTAAGATAACCTCTTAACCTCTTAAGATAACCTCTTAACCTTAGCACTCATCCAGCTGCTGCTGATAATGGCTGGTGTTGCTACACTTCAGCTGACTTAAGAGGACTTTATTTTAAAATATATAACCTGAAAGAGAGGAATGCGTAGATGTCCTGAAGAGGGAGAGAGGAAACTAACAGGAAATGTTGTCTACAAAGAAATGCTTGATATGCATGTAAGTAAATAGCATAATACATTATTGATTAAAGACAATGATCATTCGAACTAACATGATATTAAAGTGTTGTTGGGTTAGGATTGAACTCTTCTTAAATTACCCCTTAAACAATATATCAGTTTTGGCAATTTTTCACCTAATATTACATAAATTTTTTTTAGTTGTACACTCATGATCACCATCAGAAGAAGCAACAAGTCATAGACTAGTAGAGTAATAGACTAGTACTCATAAAAAATGACCATCCTGTAAAATCCCCATTCTATTCTTAAACTTCTAATGCACTTCTATAAACTAGTTACAAATCCTCACTAAAATGAGGATCTAATGCTCCCTCGATTACGCAACAAATGTTTTGATGTTCTATCATTTGGCACAAACATATTCAGAAAATCTTTATCCGTTTGTGAGATAAAAATGAGGTAATCCTTGTGTTATGACATACTGTCATGGAAGGTCATTTCCAGGTCAAACACCCGTGCAGAAATGGAAGTGACACGGTCACCTTAGGAAATAGGTATATGCATGGGTGTCCAAAATAACAGGATGCGGAAACCGGAAATGACACGAGCCGAGACAAGGGAGTACAGAGCAGACCCGGAGAGAAGACAGAAAACTCAGAGGACTCAGCAGAGAAGCAGATCGCCTAAGCCAGGCTGGAAGGCACGAGACCACTGTCCCTGTTGGGGACAGACTGACGGTTCTCCTTATCTCTCTCCCACTGTTCACTCTCCGGCCGACATTCTCCATATGCTATGAAATAAAAATATGTCACATATTTTTACAACCAGTCTTCGAGTCCTTCCTTTCTATCCAAGTCCAGGACATTCACCCCAGTATCCAACACTTGCGTATACTAATGTAAAATAACATTGTTTATATGCTGTGTTTAGCTACTGTATTTTACATCCGTATAAGCAAGGGTTACCAAAAATGACTTGCTTCAGAAAAAGCATCATAATTCCTCCATGCTAAAAAACACCACAATTGTCGCATACATAATAGATCTTTAAATAATGGGCTATCGATTGGTGAAAACCCCATATTTTTATCTTCATTAGTTTATGAGTAAGATTCATTTAGATTTTTATAAATGACCCTACATTGCCTGTTCGTCACACTTTTTGAAGTTATGCTTCAAAAAGTGTGACGAACAGGCCAGGTCAGGTCATTTTTTAAAATCTAAATGAATCTTCAAAACACAAGGTATCGAATGGTGAAAACTGCATGCTTTTATCTTTTGATAGTTTCCAAGATATAGGACAGTTCTGTGACCAATACTTTTGATAAGAGTGACCTTGCCTACAGCTCGGTCGCAATTACTAAATGTTCATTTGGTACCTTGGTGCAACCCTCTTTGTCCTCACCAACACCAAATTCCTGCTAGATATCTTTGAAAATATCCTCATTTTACCTCAAATACAGAATTTCTCAGCCAATATCCATTCTTTTATTGTCTCTCTTAAAAATGTTTGTAACTACAAATTCACCAACTTGTCTAGATATAACTCCAACAAACACATGATCAATAACGGTGACCCGAGATATCCTCTAATTACCAATACTAAACTGAAACTTGCGGATATATTTTCTTCAAGTTGGCTTGGTTAATAAATACAAAAACCAGTTGACTAAAAACATCCTTCCTACAATCATACACTCACACACCAGGCACATGCTGTGAGTAACTACTCAGCGTGGGCAGTCGGTCGACCTTTATTAAATAAATTGTCAACATAAGCCTTTATACACAGAGAATCAACAATATATTTCAATAAATAAAATTAAAAAGTTGCTAAATAAAGCATTACTTTAGTTTATATTACAGTTTTAAATGTTTCAGCGTTAGGACATTAATTAACCTTCCTCCCTAATTTTAGAAAAAGAATAAAATTGATTTAAATTCTCAAGGGATTTATCTTTTTACAATGTAAATACCTTTTGGTTCTGTTCGACATTTATTGAGATGTCAATAAATTAAATAAAGAAATAAATATAATAAAAGCCATAATGCATTTAGTAAAAATATCTACCAGTGTTTCTGGGGAGTCTCTTTCTTACTTTAAGACTTAATAGTTCACTGCTTCAAACCTTTTAATAATGTAAATAAATGTTTGTCTTGATATTTTCTATAGTTTTGAGAAGGGTCATTAATATTCAAATGGTTCTTTAGATGATTGAACAAGGAGTTCAATCGTCCGAAGAACCATTTGAATGTTTGTCTTATCGTTTTCGTCTGGGGTTTCATTAAAAAGTGACAACTCTTTACATTGAAAAGCAAATGATGGGTAGGAGATATTTTTATCCGCAAAATTATTACCTTTAAGTGGAAATGTCCATTTTTACAGACAGAGAAACAAACAGAAAAAGTCACATTATTCATTATATAGATAGGTTTTGTCCATTTAAAAATATTTGCACTCGTGATGAACTGAACTGTTAAAAAACTTTGCGCTTGTTTTCATTCATGACATAGAATAAATATTTATGGCTGTTTTGATTTTTGTTGTGAATACTTTCAAGGTTGAAGGAAAGCAGACCTAATAAAATTACCTTATCTGTACATTCATGACCTACCATATTTTAATAAAATGTATATCATTGGTTTGTAGAAAGTTTCACACTTAGAAATCTGCCGAGGGGTATTTTAATTTAGTAATGTAAATAATATAACCAGAAATGAGAGTTTCACCCCAAAACTGAAGGAGATTTGTTTCATTATTAAGAGACTAGAGTTTTATTGAACAATGTACCAAAGAAAATGTAGTGTAATCTTATAATATAAAAGCCCATATTACTTTTTTTTTTGTAGTAGCATGGAAAACAATTCCACTAAATATAGGCATCTCTGATTTTTTTTCTTTCATGAATAAAACAGATGTTTTTACCCATTTCTATTGCCTTATTGTTTTAAAAATTGATAAAAAAAAACAGGAAATATGAAGAGTTGTAGAAAATCGACAGAAAAATAAATTTTTTTTCAAGGTATGCATTTTTTAAATTTGTAATAAATTGGGGCGGTGGGGTGGGGGGGCTTCAAATTTGACAACATAGTAAAAAAGTTCTTTAATATATTTCTTCTCAAGAGGCTGGTTCCAACTTGGATTAACTAGTGTTCTGGCCAAATCTGTCCACCCTGCTCTGAAATGCTGTATGGGTTCCAGCCAAAGCCATACATATTAAACATGTTAATGTATCGCCTTGGTTCCAGCTGATGAGTGGGAACAACTACCAGGTGCCACCCGTATAGACAAACTTACACAAATGCCCTCTTCACGTATTTGATTCCTTTCTAGTTACCCCAAAGCTAATTTATGAATGTATATCTTTAAATGATCAAAGAACTATTGCAGATTTCCCATCAATATTCAAAGAAGCTAATGCGTCTGCAGTTCCATCAAATTCAGTGTCATCTTTTTCCAGAGATGTTTTTATTCTCATAGTATAAGTTGTCTCATAACAACATCATTATCTGTATACTTTAAATATATGTCTTTAGTTTTTAAAGTTTTCTTGTTATTCATGGTTTGTTATCTCTTTTGTAGGTTGTAATGTTGAAAATTGTACATATGGAAATTCCATATGTGCAGAAAGAACTGCTTTGGTTAAAGCAGTGTCAGAAGGCTACCAAAAATTTGAAGCTATTGCAATCACCAGGTAATCAAAACACTAAATCCTAAAACCCATTAAAACAAATTCTAAGCATCTGTAATCGACATGCTGAATCCTACAACCCAATTAAAAAAAAAACTGATGTGCACTCTGCAGACAGTTTTCTAAACTTATTTCTTTACAAATATTTGCTTAAAGGCTGCCTTTGGTGACAATAAACTTGATGTCAAGTCAATTCCTATTTATAGAATTTACATTATAATTATTTTAGAAATAAATAAGTCAATAAGGGAAACAACTCTATAATTCACATTTAAACTCCCTTAAGAAATAGGATCATTATAATATAGATTATCAGGGTGAGTGTGATGCAGACCCCACACTATTATTATTAAGTTGAAAATTGCCTTATTCTCCAAGTCAGAGCATTTAATGGTATTCTGTTAACAAAAATCTTGCTATGATGTGCTGTTTTTACCATAACAAAAATATAGAAAGTGGATCATTATAATACAGATGTTATCTGGGTTTAAAACCTGCTATATCGTTTTATTTTGTTTTAAAAAAAAAAAATCATTACGATTATTTTAGAGCAAGGGAGACAACTCTAGAAAAAAAATTAAAAATGAAGGCATTCCGCCTTCCTTTTGAATTTTTTTCATCCAAGAAAATAGAACTACAGTTTGTTAGTGAGTTTTTAGGAAGATATTTGAATTCAGTTCGATACAAAAGTGTCTGAATGACATATAATTTGGTTTTAGTGTATATTAAAATAATTTCTTGGAATAAGTTGATTCCTTTCTAGTTACACCAAAGCATGAAATGTAAGACATAATTTACCTCTGCCAATGAAGAGATACTCTGTCTCCAACTTGGAAAATGTTATAAAGAAAGTTGTTTTTTTCCTGTTGTTATTTAGTATTTTTTATTCAATGGTCTGAAAAATTCAATACCAATCAAATATTTGGTATGCTATTTGATTATTTTTGAAAGGGTTTAAAACTTGCTATATCGTTTTATATTGATTTAAAAAAAAAAAATCATTACGATTATTTTAGAGCAAGGGAGACAACTCTAAAATCTTCATTTCACAAGGAACTCATAAATTGATTTTATTCATAAATCTTTTGCTTAACAGCTTCTACTTGGGAATATTAAACCTTTTTATAAGTGCTATATATCATATCTACAAGTGTAAATATATATTTTTTTTACGTAAAATAAGAACCAGACACTGGACTTGTTGGCACAACTTGTATTTAAACTGATTTAATGTCAGAAGACAATTCTTGTCTGAATTTTATTTTTGTCCACATACTATGCTCAGTTGATTCCTTTAGCTGACTGAGCATCAATATAAACAGTGTCTGGGAACCTTTGATCTAAATGGCCATTTGTGGCTAAAAGAAAAAAAGTTACCTAGTCAAAGGGAAGCAACTCGTAAGTTGGGACCAAAACATAGTACCAAAGTATCAGAATAATGATACAGTGTATTCTGGTTAAAAGGACTGCATCCGGACCAACGATTTTGCACCCAATAACCAGCTGGTCCGATTGACCAAACGAGACAAATAGTTTTCTATGAAAAGATATTTATAAAAAAAAAACTCTTGTTTTGAAGCAATGAGCAATTCAAGGAGGTAACTTAGTCAACCAAAACATAACACAGTATATTTTTGAGATTTTGGTTATTTCACATTTAACTTATCACAAGCTAAAAATATTTGAAAGATAGTTGTTTTGAGAACTAAAAATTATTTTTTTAGTAATTCTATCAGATTTTATTTCTAAAAAATGTTAATTCGGTAGCACTGCTGCTTGGTCCAAATAAACGGTGCATTGGTCATAATAAATGAAGCAAATTAGTGACGATTACATACGTTTGAATTGGTTCTTACAAGATTGGTCCTAAAAATGTATGGTCTTATTAAGCAGAATCCACTGTATATATTTATATAAAACAACTGGCTTTGTCAGTCACTGTGTCCTCCCTTAAACATTGGCACAGCTCAACCAAATTTGGTATGCATACTTAGTGGACCTAGGGGGAAAACTTGGACTATTTGGTTTTTCAGAAAACAATTTTTAAAGGGTTTTAGGGGGGGGGTCTATTTACATGTAATTATAATGCGAAACTGAACCCTGACTTTCTGTTCGATATACATATATGCATATACATACTAACTAAAAACTGCCCAATAGGGTGGGTTTTCAGCTACACCTGGGGTGGCCTGCGGGGGCTGTAGGGGGCAGGGGCCTTCCACAGGAACTGAAGTTGAAAAATGTTCAAGAAATTTTGTTTTTAAAAAGTGTTACTATCTGTACTTTTCAAATCTTTTTTCGATTTTAAATGAATATTTTTCTCTTTTCAGTGATCTTAAAACTGAGATCAGCCCATGTGGAATTTGCCGCCAGTTTATGATTGAGGTACGAAATAAGTGATAAATAATCATTTTTCAATTATTTCCTAAATGTAATATTTCAGTGAATATTTCTGAACCTGAATATTTTCTGTATACTCTTTAAAAACAATGTCTCTGATTCCACTAGGATCGGTAAATATAGGCATTAGTTTGAAGTGAATGCAAACAGCCTTGGCTGGAACTCAGTCTGCCGATTCCGTTTTTCCATGCTGGTAACTGTTATGCCACTTCTCACCACCTTTCTTTTAGTATAACTTATCAATAACTAGCATTCCAAGGGAAATTATGAATCCTATATATGCTTCTTTTTACCTTGTGAATTAAACAGTGTTGGTGGGCAGTGATCACTAAAACGTCCAAATTTTCAAAAGAAACAAGTGAGAATGCTGCTGGACACAAACTAAGGGATCATTTTGGCATAAAATTACATTGTAAATTGAGCCCCCCACTAAAAACCTATTTTGGAGGGGAATTTTCAAAAAACAAAAAAACATTTTCTCTACTGTGTGCGTGCAAAATTTCAAATTTCTACTATGAACAGTTAGGGCTGGGTGAAGTCTGGATACATAAATACATATAAATGAATAACATGAATAAACTAAACCCAGCAATAAGCCAGTGTTGTGGGTAGCAATGATTAAAAAAAATCATTGAAAAATGTCATAAATTAAGCTTTTTCCACATATGCTAGGGAAAAAAAGGCATAGGAAATAAAGTCATAACATTGGTTTCTGGCTAGGAAAAAGTCATAGGAAAAATCTTTTGTACTAAAATAAGTAATATTTTAATAAGGTAAATGTTGATGATATAAATTACATTTAATTTATAGTAATATTTACTTTATTAAAATATTATTTTATTACTAAAAATTAAATGTTACTTTAAATTTCAACATTCACTCCATTAAAATATCATTTTATTAAAATTATTACTTATTTTATTACTACAAATTAAATAAATTAAAATATTACTTATTCCATTACAAAATCTTTCGTTTGATTTTTTTTCCTAGCCAGAAACCAAAGTTATGACTTTGTTTTTCCCCATGACTTTTTCTGGCCTGACATTTGGATATACAAGGTCTGATAAGATCACGAGAAGCAACATCTGGCATCAGGGAATATTTTACAAGTGTATACCTTTTATTGCTACCCTTTACTCTTCATTGAAAGCATGACAAAGCTGAACTATCAAATGTGTGTTGTGAGTAGCGGGGATTAATTAACTACAGTCTCTTGATAATAAAATATTGAAAGCATTTAGTCTTGTAAAATGAATTTATTTCCACTCTTTCTCATTTTCATTAAAATTCATAATTATCTCCCTTTAGTAAACTTCTTGGTATCACATTGTGTTTTTTTTGCCAAGTAAATGTAATTTTACCGCTACCCACAACACTGGTTTATTGCTGAGTTATTCATGTGTTCTGACATTTATATGTATCTACCTATGTATCCGGACTTAACTGTTAACATAGTAGAAACTTGAAAGTTTGCCCACACACTCCACTCAATGAGTAGGGAAAAATGTTTTTTTTGTTTTTTTGAAAATTCGTTAAGTGAATAAGTAAACCTATGGGATTTCAGTTATTCGTATAATAACTTTGAAAATAATGTATAATGTACTGATTACTATCTAAATAATATATAAATACTAATAAACATAAATCAATCTTTATTATTATTGGATGAAGTATTGTAACACACCACTTTTTATTAAATTTGACTAGTTTTTACCTTCATCCTAATTTGAATGTAAAACAACATACATATGGCACAGAGAGTCGGTTTTTGGGAGTTAGATTATAAGTGTAAATCAGCTTCTGCTAATCCATGAAGTCTTTGTGGTCAGTTGGTAAAAGCAGCTAGGCATAAACTAGTCTCCCTCTGGCAACAAGGGTGTGGGTTCGATTCTCACCAAAGGCTTGCTCTTTATTTCCGAGTGGCCTGAATTAATAAGTTGTATAAAAACAATTAAAATTAGGTAAAATGGTAAAAACTAGTCAAATTTAATAGAAACTAATTAACATGTTACTTCGATATTTTTTTTTTTTTAGAACGTCTTTTTTCTTAGGAATAGTTGAAATGTCACTCATAGCTATGCTGTAATTTTCACTAAGTTTGATTGTAGAGACGCCCAGTTCACTTTTACACACAATTTCCTGTGGAATTTGGACTGTAATTGTCTTTCTAGACTTATTTTGTAGAACACCTGCTGAAGATCTCTTAGGATGGATGCATGGTTTGTCAATTATTGCAAAAAAATAATGCACATTAACACGATAGTTTATAATGGGACACAGCTGGTGGGATACATTAAGTGGCATGGGAGGACACCTGCATCTTCTTTGTTTATGTTTTCAGGTCTCAAATATTTTGTCATTTCCTCGCTAATAGATTTAATGTTGGCAATTGTTTATAGTGTGACAGTCAAACACACATTGTGACAGCTCTTGCTTATATATATATATATATATATATATATAAGGCAGAAACACCTTGCCAGAAAAAAAAAAAGAAGGAAATAAGACTTACAAGACTTACGTTCATGCCTAAAATACGAACATGAAAATGGAGAAGCCAACAAAGTGTAGGATAAAAGACTCCTGCCTACCATCTGACCTTCGTTAGCTCAGTCGGTAGAGCAGCACTGTGTGGCTTCCAAGGTGGAGGTGGGTTCGATCCCCGCACGGAGTTCGTTTCTTTATTCACATTTATGATTTAGGCCGCTCATTTAGCAGTCGCTCACACTGACGCTCACACTAATAAATGTCATTATAATTATCATATATATATAAAGATGGAATTTCAGATTAAGATAAATCAACTTTATTAAGATTTCAATATGTTCTCTTTTGTTTTGTTGCTTTCAAGAACAATATTTCTTGGTTCCTGAGCAATAGTTTTAGAGAATCTGTAATAACTATAAATATATATTTGTGTTTTTATTGCTGAAAAATTTTGACTTAATACCATTTTCTTCTTTCTACGTTTTCAGTTTGGAAGTGACTGGGATGTCTATATGACCTGTGCTGATCTCACCTACAAGAAATTTAAAGTATCCGAACTCTTACCCATGGGATTTACACCCAGTGCCTTGAATGAAGCCAAAGTATAAACAGCACACATTTTTGTAAAAAATGAAATTGATTCAAAAGAATTTACTATGCAATCTGGAAAATCCATAAAAATCTATTTTTATGATACTTTTTTATAAAATCAGGTTTGATTTTTTTAAAAAAAATCTTTTCTATTTTTATTAAAATTTTTGTAGCGGCACAATCATTTGTTATGTAAGATTTTCTTTCCATTTTATTACAAGAATATTCAGAAAAATATTTGCTATGCAGTGAATGTACTAAAGGCAAAGAATGTAGTTATATTGGCCATCAAAACTGAATTTCTTCATCAATTCCATGCAGAAAAGAAAAAAAAAGATTTGTTGATTCGGTGTCTCTTAAATCTATTACTTTCTTCTTATGTGAGAGTGACCAAAAAAAAATTGTCCTGAAATATAGACAAACTTCTAGCTGAAATAAATGAAAATCAATTTTTAATTCGTGATTAATTTTAGATTTTATTTTGTTTGATGGTTATTTTTGTGTATTTTCATGGTATAAATTTTAATTAAAAAGAATTTTTTTAAAAAACGTTTTTATTTTTATATATTTACTTTTTTCAAATGCCAATATGTAATTTTATCAATAAAGTTTATTAGAAATAAGTAACTCCTGTCTCCATTTGGATATTTTCATCTTTTGAAAAGTTTAAAGAATTGAATCATTTGTAACAATTTAGAATCCCTACAAGAGATCAAAGAGTTTTTTGGACAATCAAACTCCTTGTTATTTTTGTTGTTCACACAACATTTTGTCTGATCCAAACTATGACTTTCTTCAGGTGTATTCTTTGAATGTTAATAACCCTTCACAAAATAAGACAATACCCAACAAGAGAGATATGTAAACTTATCACCTTGGAGGTTAGTGACAAATGTTCAATGACAGTTGGATTCATCACTCCTGGTTGTGGACAGTATCAGGGCGCACAATGTGTCTGGACTTTGGGAAGATGGAGGTTGGTCTCTGGAAAGAATTGGCCTGGAACGTAATGAAGGATCGAGATGGAGACGATTTTTCTTGTAAAAGAATATACTGTTTATTCGTAATTCTATAGAAAGTTTTGTCACACAGACATTCCAATAAAATCGAGTGGGAGAGAGGAATGGGTGTCGAGGCGGCTTCAGAGATGACTGCTCAGTCCGTATCTGTGGGACACTCTGTTTTTCTTCTGCTCTATCAGTCTTATTTATAGTGTGGTTGTTTATAGTTTTTAAAGGCTAAATTAATTTATCTTGTTTAGTCTGTATATTTTGAACTTTGCTATCTTTAATTCACCCGTGCTCATTTATTAAACAGATTTCTATTTTTAGGTATTTTTCATCAATGTTTTCCCCTTTTCCTGAGTATCAAAAGTGTCAAGTCGATTGTTTTAGTGTCATTTGAACTTCGGATATTTTCTTTTCATTTATCTAATCTATCTATCTTCATTTATGCACCCTTTCGCTATGGTACAGATGTTTCATTGAAGTTTATTAGCCATAAACATTCAGTCACTTTCTATGATAACAAAAAAATTAATTTGCAATTTCATTGTATAGAATCCTAACAAGAGAGATTTGTGTGTTTCATTAAAATTTAACAGCCATAAACATTCAGTCATTTTGTATGAGAGCCCCCCGCAAAAAATCCTTTCACTTTGTTTTGCAGAACACTGGGGTTCCATAGAACACAGTTTGAATACTACTGTCTTCGAGACTATGGACATTTTCTCAGCTTATATTTAATTTTGTCCATCATTGTTTGGAACTACAGCCTGCGGCCTATTTTCATCCAACTCACAGACTTGATTAAATATGTGATGTTGCATACAAAAATTCCTTGATTTCCGTCTCTATCTTTGGTTAGTCACCAATATAATTCAGAAATGAAAAATCGAGCAAAAGTCTTATTTTTGCAGTGACCTCAAACGAATCAATGACTTATAGCGGAAAATGTTTTTATACTACTCATTCCTGCTGTTCAATTAATATACACAAAATTTGACCATATTTTGTCTCGCCGAAAAGAATTTCCATAATTCTCATTGATTGATAGTATGTGGAAGCTTATGTAGGTATATAGTTCTATAACAAAAAATAGGCCATCTTTCGAAACAGGAGACTGGTACATTTTCGTTGATTTCAACCATTTGGGATTTCTGCTACGGAAGACCAATTGCGTAAAAAATCTCCTGCTTGAGAAACTGGTTTCTTGTTTGCAAAGATTTATTTTTAAGAATTTTAATAATACAATGTTTACTCACCTTGGTTGATGTCATTTAAAAGTTTTTATTTTAAATGTACGAAAGGGCACAAATACAGATTAAACTTACAGTTATTTTTTTTTTTTAGTTTTGTTAATTTCATAAAAAATAGGCCATGTTTAAATCAAATATTAGAAACGGGAACACCATTGAATGAACTGATCCAAGATTAAAACCATGCTAAATTCAGCACTTATTTTCAGCGTTCTTTTTCACAGCACTAGCACCATGTGGAATTGAATGCTGAAAATGAATACTGATTTGAATTTAAATTTACGAAACTAAAAAAAAGTTTAATCTGTATTTGTGCCCTTTTGTAAATTTAAAATAAAAAATCTTGAGTAATCAGCAGCAGCTGCAATAGTACTAAAAGTGATGTAAACTTGACACATTTGTCTTACCACTTTCTCTTTCTGTTTGCTTTAGCGTGACAGAAACCAACAAACAATAAAACATGCTTTATATTATAAGATTTTTTTTTTTATCTCTCACAAATTATAAAACTTTATCCAGTCCATGGGAGTAATTTGTAATGCCTTAATGGGGCAAAATGTGACATACGGTCAATAGTTTAGGGGGGATTCTCTATCTCTACCTGATAAGGCACACAAGTTTAGGTCTCTTTTAAGGTGGGTGTTCCCAAAAGTGATCACTTTCTTTGATCTTTGCTACAGACATCAGTGTGTACCTATTACCCTACCCTTCTTCATGCAATGAGGAGATGCTCCCCTGAGGGGGGGGCAGATCCTTGGTCACCAGGCCAGATGGGTTTTGGGAATTGTTCTTACGAAGCTGTCATGAAGTGATTCTATGTAGAACATGTCGGGAACAGTATAACTTGAGTCATAGTTTACTTCTGCCAGCATAGTTGGAAGAGGTATATGTATTCACTCATGTTTGTCCACATAATATCTCCAAAGGTTCTCAATAAATTTCAATTAGATTTTCTGGAATGTTAGGCTATGAGGTAAGGAATATTTGGTTGAATTTTGGGGAAGATCCAGGAATTATTTTTCAATCAAGAGATATTTTTTCAATATATTTATGGGTCATTCCATATCAAATCACCTAATGGCCCCATGGGCACCATCTTAGATTTTGATGAAATTTCAGTAAATAACTATGCTATTTAAGAGGATATCTAGCTGAAATTTGGTACCATGGTTGTTCATCCAACTAAGCCATTTCTGGCTACATTTTACCTCTTCTATGTGGTTTAGGGGTTATAGGTCCTTCAAAATGGGGGGGGGGCTTTTTAGGGGTAGTTGCTAAATGTTTGGCCGACTAGAAACTGACCTAAGGGTGTTAAAATAAAAATTCCACTGGATTATATTCAGTTGCTATATTGCCTTGCGTAAAACATTGAAACAGAGTTTAAAAGCATTGAATACCTTTTTGTTGATCAAAACACAGTAAAAATCCAAAATATTATGTGTAGTTTTGAAAGCATGAAAAGTAACATAGTCAATTGAAAAAATGGTTCAAATTTAGCTGAAATATAGTTCAATCTATCCTCTTTCATTCCTAAAAATCTAAAAAGTCCTACACATATCTAACTTGGTTAAACTGCCACAGAGAGTGCTACATTTCAGAGAATCTTTTTCAGAAGAATTCCAACCGAGTATATGAGTAATCAATAAATTAAACCATTATAACCCTTGAAATCTCACAAGACGGCACCTTTTCTAGAGACAAATCAACTCAGAAAACGTCAGCTTGATTGAACAAATGGTTCAGAAGTTATGACAAATTGAAATCTGCTTGAATTTGCTTGTCGCAAGTCGCAAGCATGCTTTTGCCAACTTCGGCCCTTCATAACTTTGGTATTTAAGAAGATATCTAGCTGGCATATGGTACCTCAGTAGTTCCCAACTCAAATAAGCCATTTCTGGCTTCATTTAACTGCTATTCTATGTCGTTTGGAAGTTATGGGTCCTTCAAAATGGGGGGAAATGGCTTTTTAGGGGGAAACTGCTAATCTTTGGGCCAGTTTATTCTACTTAGAATAAAAATTCCACTGGATTATTTTCATTTGATGTATTGCCTTGTGTAAGCTTCTGAGTTATGATTACTTAAAAATGGCTTCCAGGAAATACTGATGAAATTTGGAGCCCACTTTGACATCTTTTTTCTGAAAAAATGATATTTTCTAGGACTAGGCTTTCAAAATCTACATAGAAAGTTGACCCTGTGAACAGATTTTCAGCACAGTAGAAGTTCCTGTTGTGGAATGGTGGCTAGTTGAAAATTGAAAGAATAATTTAGCCACTGTGTACTGTGTCTACTAATTTGAGTTAGTAAATTATGAGTATACATGTTCAAATTTTTAGGATTGAAATAGAATAGATTGAACTATAATTCAGCAAAAACTGACTACACTACTTTTCATGCTTTAAAAAAACCACAAAATTTTGGGTTTTTACTGTATGTTTTGATCACCAGAAAAGTATTTAATGCTTTTAAACTCTGTTTCAATGTTTTACACAAGGCAATACACCAACTGAATATAATCCAGTGGAATTTTAATTTTAACACCCTTAGGTCAGTTTCTACAGCCGACCAAACATTTAGCAACTCCCCCTAAAATGCAATTTCCCCCCATTTTGAAAGACCCATAACTCCTAAACCACATAGAATAGAGGTAAAATGGCTTAGTTGGGTGAAAAACTACAGGGATACCAAATCTCAGCTAGATATCTTAAATAGCACAATTATGAAGTGCCAAATTTGGCAAATCATGCTTGCGGCTCACAACATGTAAATTTAAGCAAATTCCAACTTGTCATAAGTTCTGAACCGTTTGTTCAATCAAGCTGAAATCTTCAGGGTTGAATTTTCTCTAGAAAAGGTGTCACCTACTGAAATTTCATCAAAATCTAAGATGGTGCCCATGGAGACTTAAGAAATATTAGCTGATTTGATAGGGAATGAGCCTTATGTATTCACTCATGTTTGTCCACCCAATATATCCGAAAGTTCTAAATGAATCTCAATGAGATTTTGTGGAAGGGTGGGCCATGGGCCAAGGAAGAATTGGTTCAATTTTAGAGCGGATTCAGGAATTCTTACAGTTACCTCCACTGCCTCGTAGCTGTATATGAACTGATTTTCATTCAGCTTTTCGTGACAATGATATAGACATTCACTTTATGTTACCTAGTTGGAATTGTTATTCTTATGAAGGTGGCAGGAAGCCAGTCTAGAACGAGGAACGTGCAGGGAAAAGAATAACTTGAGTCATAGTTTGCTTCTGCCCACACTACTAATCGAGTAAATCTTCTTGGCTTGTCTTGAAATCCTGCTAACTCCTTATAAGCTTTTGTCTGTAGATATTCCTGAACTTGTTGTTTGGAACTCTTGTCATTTCGAAGGTCACATTACAAAAGGCCTTTTCAGTCCGTATTTATCTACCAACAAATAATAGGAAGTTCAGATAAACATTGGATTTGCTAATTAGAGCTGTGTGTATGCGTTAAGGAAATAACAAAGACAATTAAACCGAATGGTCAACAATATGATTGTTTTCTGTGTAAAAGTTGGACAAAGAAAATTGTTCTTTTTTTTGTAAGTAACTCTCTAGTTTTTAAGTAGAGGAAACTACATATCCTTGAGAAAGAAAGAAAAAAGAAGTTTCTCACAGAGGGATTTGGCTTTTAAATCTAAAAAAAAAATTACAGACATACATAGCCAGCCAGACCAATTTGAAAACTGAACAAACCTATGTTGACAGTTTTGAATAATATTAATTGCAGAGGTGCAGATCACCTAGAGTCGTGTTTCTCAACATTTTTCAGCCCAACGCCCCCTTATGACACCTCCTGTAGTTTAAATATGACAAGCACACAACACAGATTTTTAGAGACATATGGTAGCTTGTCATTATAAAGAAAAACAGTTCAATGGTTTTATTAAGGAAAATGTTATAATAAATATATCAATGAATTTCTAATGGATGCTCATTATCAAATTAATTGTGGCTACAAAGCAATTAATAGGTTTATTAAAAAGTAAATTACTTAAAAGAGTACATACAGCATCATATTTTACTACTAGTGTGAACCTTGAGCTAAACAACAGCCATTTGTAAATCCGAATCATAGATATTCATGGAATCGCCACAACACCCCCTCTAGAAGCTCAAATGCCCCCATTAAGGTGCTTAGTCACCTCAACGACCCCTTGAGACAAACAACCCCCCCCAGGGGATCACTAGCTCCCATGTTGAGAACCACTGATCTAGAGCTTATTCTTTATTTCTAATTTGTGCTTTTTACTCACTCCTGTAGACTGACAGAGTATTTGCGATGAAAAGCAACTAAATTTAAGATGAAAGAAAATACTTGTTAATAAATGGTTGAAATTCTTAACAAGTTTGCTTTATGCGCAGAAAAACATTAAGATTTTAAATTTAAAGCAAATGATTGAGAATATATTTTGTGTCATTCAAGTGACTGAAAATACAAGAGTTCACCTGTTTTTTAATGGGTGTCTTTAAAAAAGAATAATAATAATAACCAAGAAATGGAGATAATGCCAATCATGATAATAAAGCAATAGACTGAAACTTATCTGGATTTAACCAGGCTTGTGGTTACATCAACTGCTTAAAACGGAAGAGGAAGGATATCAGGTATGATCCATCATGATAAAGATAACTTACCTTTGTGAATTGCAAAAGCACTGAACAATGAAATGACAGAAGTTCATATGCACTTGCAGAACTGGCAGCAGGCCCATGACAGATGGGAAAACACCCCCGTGCCTCTTGAATAGGCCTCCTCAAAAATCGTAGGCCTGGGCCACATACCTCCCCCACTTCTGTCCGGACCCATGTCATCACGAGAGAGAATGTTTATTTGTTTAATAAACCCTACCCTTGATATCATACTGGTTTATAAATAATTAAATAAAGTTATTTTAAATTCACCCAATATTATGGTAGAATACATAGAGGCAATATCAATATCCTTTGTTACTGGTAAGTATAGTGATTGGTCTGTCACAGTTAACTAGGGGTGTAATAGCTTTCAGCTTATGCCTGGGTAGTAGAAGTAACTTTTACTTGTATTGCAGAATTAATTACATGGTATTTTTCTTTATGAAACACAGTAATCCTGTTAATAAGACAGGACAGATAATGAATGAATGATCAAAGCAGATCATTTTTTTGAGTATCCAGAGTGTGTAGTATATTACTCTACCTTGACATCAAAAGTGGGATCTATTAAACAAATATACCTAAACATTTATTCTCATGGTGACAGTGACAAATTCAGTCATAATCTGGATTTGCTATGAAAAAGAGATGCAAAATTATTTTTTTAAAAACTAAAAAATGTGGTGGTATCTGTCAGTCTTGTGAGACTACCGATCCACACCTGGGAAGTCTTGCTCTCCCCCTCTCCTGTGTGTAGGCCTGCGAAAGGTTGTTTGGAAGACAGGCGAGGGTTGATACAGCTTGGCACCAGTGTCATTGCAGAAGTTGCCAGAAAAAGGCTGAAGACAACGTCAGACTGCTTTAGAGACTCCAGCTCCAGGTTTTGAATTCAGAGTTGTCCTTCCCCTAGACTGGTTGCCTCCCAAGACTAGAGATCCCAGGCTGCGCTGCTATTTTACCCATAGCCGAGAGGAAGAAGAGATGGATTCATGCCTTTCCCAAGGGCATTAGTGCGAAGCGAGCATAAACACCCTCGGTCAGAGTTTGAACTTGGCTTGCCGATTCCATTATCCGTGCTTATGCCACTCGCATCCCCCAAGAAAATGCTGGAAAAACGTCTGCGTCATTCTAATGAGATGTATGTTTTTCAGAAATAAAATAACGACAAAAGATGTTTTCAATTAGGATTTTATTTTTAAAATAGCTATAAACAAAAACATAAAAATCTCAAAATATTTTAACAGAAATATAATCGATAACAGCAAAACCGAGAAGAAAAAAAAAATTAGAGATTCACCAAAGAAAACTGTTTGTACAACATTTCTATTTGGAGAAATTATTGACCAGGTTATTATTAAAAAACAGTATTGTGTGTTTATTTGTCTGATGTAGACTCTTAGTAAATGTACAAATTGATCAAGATCAGTTTCCTTGGGAGCATTTTTTAAATATATATATATATTGAATTAAGGTACCCCTAAAATGTAATATGTAGTAAATACGGGTGGTTTGCAATTTAATAATAATAATAATAATAGTGTGTGGTCTGCTTTTGCACTCACCCCACAAAGAATTTCTTAAAGGAGATAACCATTAAATGCTAATTATAGAATAGTCTCCCTTATTTATTTATTTGCAAATGGGTAAAAATAATCCGGGTGCAATCGGGCCTTTAAATTTAATGTTCATTCTGGTTCAATCAGATTGCCCTATTTTTCTCTCAAAGGGTGACCCCACAGTGTTGTCTAGTAAAATATAGAAATAAAGTTTTGTTCTGAATAGCAATTATTGCATATGTGTACATATTTCCATATGTGCACATACTTAAAGTCAGCTATGGTTTCAATTTTTCCTGATATTGGTTGAAATACAGAGCATTTTTGAATTCATCAAGCATGAATTATTTAAAAATTCTTATTGCATAATATGTTGGCATATTTCCATATGAAGAAATTTGGCAGGTTTCCAATAAGACATTTTTCTTAAAATATTATTATTAATATTTTTCAATTTTAGAATGCTTTTTTTTTAAAGAAATAGTAATCAAAAAAACTTATAAATATACAACACACAAGTAAATTCCTGTGAAAAAAATTTAGAAAAGAAACAACTGAACTTATTTAAGTGGAAGAGTTCATTGTTTCAAATGGAGGGTAAGAGATATTTTTATCAGTAAAACTGTTACCTTTAAGTGAAAGAGTCCATTGTTACGGGCAGAGAAACATACTAAAAATGTTTATTACACACTATATATATCTTTGGAAATCAGAAAGGATTACTGATAAAATATGCCACAAATAAAGTCAAGATGAAATGAAAAAAGCCTCTAAGAACGTGATCAAATTGTAATCTTATAAATAGAGACATTCAATTTTCAGCAATCTTTGGATTTGGGCACGTGTGAATTTTAACTATTGACAAAACCGATTATCGATGCACAAAATGTACAAAAATAAACACAGATAGGGAATTATTTTTTTGAAAAAAAGTTTGCACGGACAAAGATGAAAGTTTGCACGGACAAAGATGAATATTTACACACACACAAAGATGAAAGTAAACTTTCATCTTTGTGTGTGTGTAAATAATACACACAAAGATGAATGTTTACACAGAGAAATTAAATAAATAATTAATTAGTTTTAATGTTTAATCAGTTGCAATCAATTTATTTAATTTCTCTGTGTAAACATTCATCTTTGTGTGTATTATTTACACACACACAAAGATGAAAGTTTACTTTCATCTTTGTGTGTGTAAATATTCATCTTTGTCCGTGCAAACTTTCATCTTTGTCCGTGCAAACTTTTTTTCATTATGCATTTATTCATTATGCCATTTTGTGCATCCATAGTCAATTTGTCAATGGTTAAAATTCGCACGCACCCAAATTCAAAAATTGCCCAATTTTTTTCTAGCAGCAGATGAGAGAGTTTAGAAGGATGGAATAATTTTCTTAGTTAAGCAGCAAAGAAAGTCAATGCATAACAATTTTATGGTACCATTGTAACACGAGCAGAAACTTTTGACATAAGCCCAGTGAAATAAAGCTGATTATATTTGTCTTTATAAAGCTGATTATACGTTTATTTTTCCACCAGGGACTTGACCATCAAAGGCCTCAATAATATTTTGGGCAGCATTTAGAGACATATTATTCCTGGCCGTCCACGTATTGCTACCCATATGCGGAGTGACAGTGCAGTTGGATAATTTCTTCAAAGGATGGGCATCAGGCAGTGGCTCAGGGTCAGTAACATCAAGACCGGCTGCAGCTATTTCTTTGTTGACCAGTGCTTCGTACAAATCATCGTGGTTGATGATACCTCCACGACCTGTGTTTATCAAGATGGCATTTTTCTTCATTTTCTTGAAGTTTTCTTTGTTAAACAGATAATGTGTTTGCGGAGTTAAGTTGCAGCAGATACAAATCAGATCGGATTCTTTCAGCAAGGTTTCTAAATCTACATATTGAGCCCCCAGTTCTTTAGCATGAGGAGATTCAACAATATCATTATAAATGATCTTTGTAACATCAAATGCTGCCATGCGACGGGCAACTCCGTATCCGATTCTTCCAAAACCAAGGATGCCCACTGTGTGTTTGGCTAAGCCTCTGCCCAAGATCCACATTGGTTTCCAGAGACCCCATTCGTTATTCTTCACGGCTTTCTCTCCTGATATAATAAAAATAAAAAAACATTTAAGTTAAACGATAAAAGATTATGTTCTTCAATATAATAATAACAGGTCTAATTAGTCACTCAATAGAAAATGTTGGGGGCAATCAATCAAAGATTTGGAAAAAGGGGTGTTCAATGGTTAAGTTACTTCTCACGCCTTTTGTTGGACAGTGATCTGTAAAATAGTCAAAATTTTCAAAAAACAAGCATGACTGCTGCCGGACAAACTAAGGGACCAATTTAGCATAAACTTACATTGCAAATTGAACCCCCACTAAAAACCTATTGGGGCGGGGAATTTTCATAAAACAAAAGGAGTAAATGTTTAAGTTTTCATCCCTCTAGCATCATACATATATAGCCAACCAGACCAGCTTAAAAACTGAAGAAACCTATGTTGATAGTTTTGAAGACGGTTTCTAATAATAGAAGGTCCTCCCATGCAACAATTGGGCAATAATTTTGTCTTCATTTGAACAATCCATGACAGCATCTACATTGGAGATTTTGGACCATATATGGATTAACTCTTTCCCTCCTAAGAGACAAATTTGATAAGTTCCCTGCCTGTCTGACTTCCTTCGTCTAACAATGTGCTTGTGACCTGAAACTAATATAACAGCCTGTTGCCGATCAAAGAAATACAATGGGCAGTAAATAAATTGATATATCTCTTAATATTAAATCTATGCTTACTAAATTGAGATTCCAAGGGATCCCCTACAGACCACTAATATGACTAATAAAAGCCGATTTAATATAGCACGCCTGTAGTCGTGTTCAGGGAGTAAGCGCTTTTTTTATCACGCCCGGAGTCGTTTTCAGGGAGGAATGAGTTAAGCACCCCAAATAGTTATCATTTATTTATTTGATAAAATGTCAACAAAGTAATTTTAATTTAATAAGTAAAACTAATTAAAATAGCTTTTCTCAAAACTGACAAATTCCCGGGGTAAGTGCAAAAAATTACTTGCGAAAATTATTTCTATTTATTTATCAAATATTCGTGTTTCTTGACCGTCTTTTTTGTTTTTGTAAAAACTTTGATTAAATTATAATTACCTTTTTATTTTATTTTTATTTTGAGAAAATATGTCGCTGAAAAATCTTATGTGGAATTTATTTACTTTTCAGTGCTGACAACCGGTGTGAACTGAAAATTTTATCCAATGACTTTGGGGTTGCCTAATCTATATATGCTCCGAGATTTTTTTTTATTCATTGTTTTTGTAACATGTTTAGGTTTTGACAGGACTGGAGTGCTGGCCTGACTTCCAATCAAAGGGCGCCAACTGGCCTGCTATTTTACCCTTAGCTGAGAGAGTGCGGGAGGGGGGGGGGGATTCACCGATTTTGTTTTCTGTGCTGGTAACCACTACATTGCACTGTGCACCTCCTAAATATTTATTTACAATGTTGTATACAATAATAGGTATTTACTGAGCTTAGTTTAATTCATGCACCCAGTGAGGATCAAACTCGCTACTGTTGTAATAGTCTGCAAGACTAGCTTGTTAATCACTACTCCATGGTAAGACAGTTTAGAATATAATATAATTAACATTATATATATTTTCCCGTATATGTCTTTTAGAAAAACGGTAATGGCGAACGAGAAATCATCTGATATAAAATCCCCAGTCCCAAAATGTCTGCGACATTGCATGCCGCAAACCAGCCACTATCCGCCCCGCATCAATGCATTGTGTTTAAAAAAAAAAAAATATATATATCA